>JAIUZE010067487.1:0-30414 GCA_022085475.1 Heliosperma pusillum
CAAGCCAACTCACGGAACCACCATGGACCAATCCAGACCGGCCTGGACCGGGCCTGAACCGGCCTGAACCGGCCTGGTTTGGGTCGGTTCTCCAGCCCCTTCACACGGTTCTACCCACAAACAAACACCAAAATATTTCCAACATGTTTAATTAACAAACAACCATTTTAACAACCATCCTTACAAAAATCATGATTATGAACAAATCATACAAATTTGTCAAGAACACTAATCATGCTAATTATTCATACAACATAATAAAAATAACTACTTATCATGTTACTAACTAAAAATCATAAATCAACAACATAAACAAAAAACATAAGAACAAAAGATAAGTAACATTAAATTCGTCGAGTAACTCGGAATTGTTACCTTAGCTAGCAAAATCAAGTAGCCCCAAAATAAGAAATAAAGAAAAACCCGTCTTCTAATCTTCACCCAAAATATACGAGTCTCCAAACTCGTCTTCAAAAACTTCCCCCATAAGAAATGACAAGAAAACATTATTAGAATTAAAACTTGATTTTCCATAAATAAAGTGTTGAAAACGATTTTGTCGGAATCGAAAATAAACACCGACTTTGAAGATGGAGAGCAAAGAGGAGATCTGATATAAGTCTAGGACGGGATTTAATTAAGAAATGAAGGTTTTCTGATGATTTCTTGACTCAAGAAGAAAGACGAAGAAACGACGAAACGAAAGAACCGCTCAAGAACGATGAAGAACGATTAAAGAAAGGGTTAATTAGATCTTAATTTGATTATTGTAAAATGAAAAAGGTGTTAGGAGTAATGATGGAAGAATGACCGTGTGTACATATAGAAGGATTATGGAGTTGTTACGGAATTGACTCGGGTTTAATAATTATATTACGGTAATTGATTAGATATAATTATATATTAAGTTAATTAAATTAAATATCAAGATATTATGTTATTGTAATCAAAAGAAAGACAAATATCTAGCTCTAAGAGAGGAAGGAGAGCCGTGTGGAGTATGGTGATATCGGGTCTGTTTTGTAAACGGTTTGCGTAATTTTCGTTGACGGATCGATAAAGTAATAAATATCTAAGATATTATTATTAGATTAATCAAATAATGAAAATATCCAAAAGTGAGTGGAAAAGGATGACATGGGCGTGTGACTCATGCCAAAGTCGGGTTTCGGGTTTGTTTCGGGATTTACGATGACTCGGGAATAGTTAAATGACGTTCGGGTTAAAACCGTAAAAGTTATTCTTTAATTCCAAATAAATTCAAAATAATTATATTAAATTTTCATAAATCCCAATAAATCTTAATAAAAATAAATTAAAAATATTATTTTTTTAAATAAAATTTCGGTCTTCAAAATTACAAGGCGAGTCGGAAAAAGTCAACGAAAGTCAAAGTTGACTTAAAAACGGGATTCTCATGGAATCTCTCAAAAATTCCAAATACGAACTCGGAATTTCAAAATTCAACCGGAAACAATAAATTCCACTTTAAAACTTAAACAGGCTGAAAAGTATTCGTAAAATATTTTCACTAGAAAAATAGGGTACTTTTCGGGTTGGGCCTTTCTCTAACTTGGCTTCAAAAATCCTAGTCATAGCATTGTATTGGCGAATCTCGGGTGATTGAGAAAAAGCCAATGTCACCCTAGAGAATATCTCATATGCTCCAAGGGTGATGTATTGTTGCTTAAGGCTTGAGGACATCGACCAAATCAAGACCATCTTGACGTCGTTTGCTACCTTAAGGTATTCCTCATAGGCGGCTTTGGCCGCATTAGTGGCTCTTGGGCCGGGTTCATTGGGTGGTGCCTCGGTCAAGTAGCGCAAAACGTTATCCGATAACGCCGCGCCCTTGATCGTTTGCTCCCACTCGACGAAATTAGTTCCATCGTCTTTTAAGATGCATTTGTCCATAACGGACCTTAGCCATGAGTCTTTTCCTAGTTGAACGGTGTTGTTATTGTTTGCCATTGCGAATTATGAATAACTACAACAAAATTAGGAAATATTAACATTCATTGTTTTAATCAATTTTACTTGTATAACCAATTTAAACAAGTCACTCATATAATGACCCCTCACGAAATTATATAAGCGATTCCGAGACCCGCATTTTAGACAAAAGAACATGTTATGCAACTTTTATGTAAAAGACGGTAAGTCAACTTTTGACTAATTCTACTCCTAGAACTCTCGGTCGACGGATTTCAACTAAACCCATCTCCTAGTCCCAAGATAACGCTTATCTTGTTGAGTCCAACCCAATTTAGGCGTGTGATCGTATCACCCTACTTACCCGAGGTAAAAAGGTCCACGTTGTGGTTGTCCTAATGAACACGGGGTTCATAGGTGCTTCAATTGGTAAGGCTAAATCTCAATTCCTTTTTAAGTTATGTGAGAGGTCTTGCCAATTTTAGTTATTAATTCCCTATAAGTGAACTAAGTCGATGAATTTTGAATAACGTTGAATTGACAATCGATAAATAAAATGCATGTTGGTGATTTTGGCATGTTCGGAAAAATAAAGCAAGCAATCAAATTAAAATCCTAGTATGGCCACCTAGCTAATCTAATTAACTAGATGATTACAAATCGAAAACCAACTCCTTGGTCCCTTTCCTCTTCATGGAACGCTTTCCAATATGGCACCGTCTTTTGGAACACCGACTTTGGGAATCACCGTCTTCATAATAAATAATTACAAAAATACAAATGAATACATAGCAAATTCCTATAATACATTTGATCTATAAAATGAAATTATAAATTATTACAAAATGGCGATACGAAATCGCAATAAATTACAACCAAATCGGTATTCCCTTACATTACGGGTAATACCGATTAAAATAATCTAGGCCATACTAGGTACAACTTGCAATAAAAAAAATGTATGACATTCATTCATTCAACAACATAAATAAAAATGTTGTAAAATCATGCCAAAATCACCCCCAACACTTGTCATGTTCATTCTAGCTCGGTTCTTACGAATTTTATCGATTTTATCAACAAAAAATCAATAATCAACACTTAAATCGTATTTAGAACTCAAAATTAGTCCCCACTAATTTCATTTGAATTTAATTAGTTTGATTTGATCGCATTTGCTATTTAAAGAGGTTCAATCATAACTTTTATGAATTAAACCCAAAATAAAATGAAAAATCATTAAAATTGAAACAAAAATATTTCTACATACTGGAACACTTCCAGAAACCTTAAGAACAAAAAACATTGGCCCAAAAATTTGAAATGATTTTATGAACAAATAGCTTTATAAGAATCGGTTTTTATCAAATAAAAACTAACTAAAATAGTAAAATAATGAAACAAATTTTCAAATTTTACCAGATTGATTTAAATAATATTTTAAAATGTAAATTTTTTTTTTAATTCCATAAAGTCACGTTTCAATTTTAAGAACAAAATAACTCCTTTAAGTCGATTTTTATCCAATAAAAATCAAAAACCATGCAATACATGTGACCAAATCTCACGAAAATTTACATACAATATTTACACCATGCATGTGAGATCATATTAAAAATTTGAGGCCAGATTCAACATGCAACTATTTTTAGTTAACTTTTAACATAAAACCGCATGTTAACTCGATTTTAAAGGCCATAAATCATAATAAATAGCAAAATAATTCGTAAATTCACCAAATTTGACCACAAACATTTTGAGGTCAGTAGGTATGCATGCAAATCAGAAAATTTCGTGAAAACCATTTTTAACATAAATTTTCGATTTTTACTCAAGTTATCGTATAACCCGATTTTAATGCTTAAAATCAACATGCATGCTACAAGCTAGCTCTGATACCACATGAAAGTTCATAGACCCTAATTAGACTCCTCTAATTAGTTACTAAATTACTTGTTAATTTAGTGTTTAATAAAGATCTATGTAACATGCATGCAAATTAAAGTGCATAATAAAAAGTAAGAAGAAATTTCCTTACATTGGGAAATTTCGGTTTATATGGGCACAACAAGAAACACCTTTCTTGTTGTTCTGGTGCTAGAAAGAAAAAGATGATCCTCCTTGTAATCTTAAAATTAGAAGACCTCCTTTGAGATGCACACAACAGAGAACCCAAACTAATCACTTAGTTTTTGACTAGAAAACACAAGTGAAAAAGATGAACTAATATTAGATTTTATTACTACTCTAGTAATAGGAAAATATTAGTATTTGAGAGTTTTAGAGAGATGAGGATTTTAGTGAGATGTACATGCAAAATAAGAACGAACAAGCAAGTAAAATGAACAACAAAAGTATCCATTTAAGGACACTATGGTCCGGCCAAGAGAGCCTATGTGGCCTCTTATTTTGCTTAAAATAATCCCATGCAAATTGGTTGAGTGTAGATGTGAATTAGAACATGATCATGTGTCATAAACATGACATGATCACATGTTGTAGTGTAGTACAAGAAACACCAATCATCATGTCATACACTACCAAAATTTCGGCACCCACAAGTGTAATGTGGTCCATTTTGATTTTTGATATTTGTCCCACAAATACTTATAATCATATGTTTAATTATCTTGTATAATTAAGGGTTAATTTGATCATTTAACAATTACATGACTCAAATTAATAAATAATATACACTTAACTTTTAAGTGATATTTTATCATTATATCAATATATAATGGGTCCCACAATGCCTAGTTAGTTTATTTTACAACTCCTTGTAAATATAATTAACTAATCACCTCTACCTCAAAGTATATGCATAACCTCAACTAATTTAATGAATTAACTATTAATCATTAAATTAAATCTTATTCAATCGTATTAAAATAAGACGTAAAATTTATTCAGTCAATTATCGTATAATTGACTAATAAACTTATCCGGAATGAGTTCGTAACTCAATTTCCAATAAATAACTCTCGTAACTAAACATATATCAAATATATATATAAAGTACTAATTAATATGTATCGTATACAAATAATTAGATTTCTGTTTGGGTCTCATCCTATAGGTGTGACCGAAAGGGGTCAGTTGATTACCGCCGTCATACAACAATAACGTCTAACTCTAGTCAGCTGACCGTTATCGATTTACGTTAATCAACTGACGTGGAGTATCAAAATACTAGTCATCCCACTAATATTCCAAAATGAGATTTATAATATAAATGCACTATTGTGGAGGACACTTGCTCCAACATCATTATGGTTTGAAAGCTCTTAGTTTGGGAAATGCAATGTGATAGCATAGTAAAGAAGAAAGCAAAGCACGAAAAGCATTCAATGATGTTCAAAAAATTTTAAATTTTCTCAAAAATCCTCTCTTTCTTTTATTCAAAATTTGAAAAATGATCAACTAAAATGCAAAAAAGGAAAATGCAATCCCTCCCCCAAGCTAAACATCACATTATCCTCAATGTGAGCACAAAGACTAGAATATGCAACGAGATGCTTAATGGGAAGAAGGGTAAAAAATGGAAAAATGAAAGAAGAATGAAGCTAACTAGTGAGCGCGGACTCCCCCAAGCTAGTCTTTTGGACATGACAAGGAAGGTCTTCATAGATTCTTCAAAAACTCTTTCATCTGCAAAGTAAATCCTAACAAAACAACGAAAAAAGGGAAAGCAAAAATAAAATGCAAAAAGAAACGAAACACGGGTTGCCTCCCGAGAAGCGCTGGTTTAACGTCTCGCTCGACGAATTCTTCTATGAAATCATCTGGTTGGGGATTGACGCTCTATATAGACAATATCTAAAGATCCTATCATGGAATTGCTATAGTAGAGTTTCAATCGGTGTCCATTGACCTTAAATTGTTCACCATTATTAGCCATTATTTCCATATAACCGTATTTGCTTACATATGTGACAGTGAATGGTCCAGACCATCGTGATCGAAGTTTTCCTGAACAAATTTTCAAACGGGAGTTGAAGAGAAGTACTTGGTCACCGACATTAAATTCTTTTCTGATTATCCTCTTGTCGTGCCAACGCTTCGTTTTCTCTTTATAGATCCTAGAATTCTCGTAAGCTTGCAAACGAAATTCTTCTAGCTCATTGAGTTGCAAAAGTCGTCTATCAGCGCTAAGCTTAGTGTCTAAGTTGAGTTCTTTGATAGCCCAGTGAGCTTTGTACTCTAACTCGACAGGGAGATGACAGGCCTTTCCATAAACCAATCGATAGGGAGATGTTCCAATCGGGGTTTTGAAAGCTGTGCGATAAGCCCATAAGGTGTCATCGAGCTTATTACTCCAATCTGTTCTAGATCTTGAGACTACTTTTTGAAGAATTGTTTTCAGATCTCTGTTCGAGACTTCTACTTGACCGCTGGTCTGAGGGTGGTACGCTAAACCTCGTCTGTGATACACACCATACTTGGCAAGTAGAGTGTCTAACTGCTTTTCTCCAAAATGAGTTCCTCGATCACTTATCACGGCTCTGGGTACACCAAAACGCGGAAAGATGATCTTCTTAAATAGTCGTATCACAGCTCTAGCATCATTGGTGGGGGTGGCAATTGCTTCTACCCACTTTCAAACATTGTCGACAGTGACTAGAATGTAACGATTTCCATTAGAAGAAGGGAATGGTCCTTGATAGTCAATACCCCAGACATCGAATATTTCGACTTCTAATATGCCGTTTTGAGGCATTTCATGTCTTTTGGATATTTGACCTATTCGTTGACAAGCATCACAAGCCATAACAAAGTCTTTGGAATCTTTAAACATCGAAGGCAAAAAAAACCCGGATTGTAAGACTTTGGCTACGGTCTTGGACGTACCATGATGACCACCATAACCAGATGAGTGGCATCCTTCTAAAACTCTTTTTACTTCCCACTGGGGAATACAACGTCGATACAGACCATCTGAGCACTGCTTGAAAAGATAGGGGTCGTCCCAAACAAAGAATTTTACATCATGCAAAAATCTCTTTCTTTGGTTATAAGAAAGGTCAGAAGGTAGCTGGCGACTGACAAGGAAATTGGCAATATCAGCATACCAAGGAGAAGAGTCCGCAATTGCCATTAATGAATCATCAGCGAACGAATCATTAATTGGCGTTGGTAATCCTATTTCAGTTACTCTTATCCTTGAGAGGTGGTCAGCGACTACATTCTCTGCTCCTTTCTTATCCCGGATCTCTAGATCAAACTCTTGAAGGAGTAGGATCCATTGGATAACTCTAGGTTTTGCCTCTTTCTTGGAAAGCAGATATTTCAAGGCAGCATGGTCAGTGTAGACAATGACGTTTGATCCTATAAGGTATGAGCAAAATTTGTCTAAGGCATAGACAATGGCGTGAAGTTCTTTCTCGGTGGTGGCATAGTTGATTTGGGCAGGATCTAAGGTTTTACTAGCATAGTAAATTGCATGAAGGGACTTTTCCTTTCTTTGCCCTAAAACAACTCTTACGGCATAATCACTCGCATCGCACATCAGGTCAAAGGGCAAATTCCAATCAGGTGACTGGATTATAGGTGCGGTGATTAAAGCACGTTTGATTTTGTTGAATGCCTCAAGGCATTCCTTTGTGAAAGTAAAAGGTGCATCCTTAAAAAGGAGCTCAGTCAAGGGCTTGGCTATTTTTGAGAAATATTTTATAAATCGTCGGTAGAAACCGGCGTGGCCAAGGAAACTCCTGATTCCTTTTACATTAGCAGGTGGTGGCAGCTGTTCAGTAACTTGGATCTTAGCTCGTTCCACTTCTATACCTCTTTCTGAAACAATGTGTCCTAAAACTACACCTTCGTTCACCATGAAGTGACACTTTTCCCAATTGAGAACAAGATCGGCTTCTTCACAGCGTTTTAGAACTCTGGATAGATTTGTCAAACAATTATCAAAGGAAATGCCATAGACGCTAAAGTCGTCCATAAATACTTCCATGATAGTTTCAACAAAATCTGAAAAGATACTAGTCATGCAACGCTGGAAAGTGGCAGGTGCATTACACAAGCCAAATGGCATTATGCGATAAGCGAAAGTACCATAGGGACAGGTGAAAGTGGTTTTCTCTTGGTCCTCAGGGTGGATAGGAATTTGGAAAAATCCTGAGTAACCATCTAGATAGCAGAAGTACTTGTGACAAGCTAACCTCTCTAGCATTTGATCAATGAAGGGCAGAGGATAGTGATCTTTTCTAGTTGATTGATGCAGCTTTCTGTAGTCAATACACATATGCCATCCCGTCACAATCCTTGTGGGGATGATCTCATTTTTTTCATTTTTGACTACTGTTGTTCCTCCTTTCTTGGGAACAACTTGGACAGGGCTAACCCATTTAGAGTCAGAGATTGCATAGATTATGCCAGCATCTAGCAATTTCATAACCTCAGTTTTAACTACTTCGTGCATGTTGGGATTAAGGCGGCGTTGACCTTGAACGCAAGGTTTTTGGCTTTCTTCCAAGTTGATTCTATGCATGCAAAAGTCGGAGCTTATGCCTGTTAAATCTTCAAGCTTGTATCCTATTGCCTTTCTATATTTTTTCAAGATAGTCAATAGTGAGGTTAACTGGTTTTCATCTAGGAGAGCACTCACTATGACTGGACAATATTCAGATTTATCTAAAAAGGCATATTTTTGATTTGAGGGAAGAGGTTTTAGTTCAGGTTTATGTGCTTCTGCCTTGGCAGGTGACATGGTTGTCGCGTACCCCAATCAAAGATAAATAACCCAGACTAGGCTAACAACAAATTAATGTAATTAGGGAAGTAAGGGGTCGATCTCGGGGAGACGGGAGATACTTGTGAATAGTTATGGTTTGAGCTCTATCTTGTACGATTGGCGAATGTTTGTCACTAATTACTAAATGCTATTAGGAAAATGAATCAATGCAATAAAGAAATAGGGAAGTAGGTTCACACATGAAGATTAACATATTGATGAAATTGGATTTAGGATATGCAAATAATTCATTGTGAGTTCGTAAGAATGATATGTTCATTACAATCATAGATCAGATGGTCTAGCAGGCTTTTAGGCGATTTACTAGGTCTTAATTTACCATGTCATGCTTTGTCTATTCAATTCACGTATCTCTACCTTGGAAAAGAATTCCATTTTAGTCAATGATTTTGGCCAGAAATCGTCAACTATTGTTACAATCCAAACATGCATAGACACAACGTTTTAAAGGCACAATTTCTTTATCCATTTATCATCTTTTAATCAACCTAACATGGCTACCCTACACCCTAGAAAAACGACTACTTATGCATGATTAACAATGAAAGGGCAACTATGATTATAAAACTAAGAATGGTAAACATGATAAAGAAAATACTAAAAGAGAATGAGACTATAATGTAAAAACGAGAATAAAGATTACCGGAAAGGATAACAAAGATTGAAATGGAATAGGAACTTGAATAGGAAATGCAAACTCGGAAACTTGAGTTCCAATTACAAGTAGATCAATACAAACTTAGAACTAAACTAAACTAGAGAAAACTAAACTAAACTAAAATAAGAAAGAAGAAAAACTAATCTAAAGAAAGAAGAGAAGTATGAGAAGAAGATGTAAGATTGATATGAGATGTGTTGAGAAGAGTGGCTGGAGCTCTCTTTATATAGCATTAGGGTTTCGTGGGGAAGGGGTCAAGAATTGAACATATAGGACAAAAATAGGAAGTCGAAGAAATTTTTGCGGAGCAGCGAACATCCCTGATCGGGTACACACTTCCCCGATCGGGTAAGTGGTCATCTAGAATGTTTGACCAACGTTTCATCTTCCTTTGCCTATGACTTGACTTCCATCATCCCCCTTGACCTCTTGAGTCGGGTTTGTTGATAGGGTTTGATGTAAAGCGATGATTGCTTTCGCCTAATTGATTGATCTTCCGACAACTACGAAACTGTCTTTGCTTCTTCTCTCTTTCGAATTAGTGAACCTTCTTGAAATGCCTTTCACATGGTCTAGCTTGCTTTTTCAAATCGTCGGGTTCTAGGCAAATGCTTGGGAATATAGAAAAAGGGCGTAGAAACGTCACTTTCCCTACAAAACAGGTTAGAACATAGGAATTCGCCTAGAAGACGATACTAGCTCATAAAGTGGCTTTAACAAAGCACAAATGACATACAAAACCGAGCTAAATTGGGGGTTAAAATCATACAAATATTCACTTATCATCAAACTCCCCCAAGCTAAACCTTTGCTTGTCCTCAAGCAAACATAACAAACAATACCAGGACAAGGGTTGCAAGCATTGGCTACTACACCATCAAGAAACAAATCTCAACGTAAAACTTTGGAAACATAATGAATCATAACCTAAAAACAACGTGGGCAAGAATGATACATAAACATGGCTGTGTTTTACATAACGGCGTAGCACAAAGAATTTCACTACAGAATTTTCGGCTCTTGCATGATCTTTTGACAAATGGACTCTCACGGCACACTCGAACACTCAATGTATGTAAAAGGTGATTTCTTTATGTGTAGATGTTTTTGAGACACTCACCTATCTACGACTTATGAAAATGTGTCCGCAGTCTAATATGGTAAACAATTCAAAACACAAGTCAAAGATCATAATGCACATAGAAAAGAAGCCGAAAAAGAAATGAAGAAGGCTTTGGGAAATGGGTGAAAGGTGGACAAACAGTTATTGTCATGTGAAGGTTAGAATGAGCTAGGAACTGACCAATGATAAATGAATACTTAATCCAAACTTTCAATTAATTCCCAAAAGACGAAAAACGAAGCCAGAATGAACGGATTGGCTTACTACACACGAAACACAAGGGTAAACTCCTTCTAATCATTGAATTGACATTTTGAGGAGATACTCAAAACTTCTTCTTTTTTATTTCTTTTTCTTTCTTTTTTCTTTTTTTTTTCTTTTCGTTTTTCTTTTCTTTTCTTTTTTTTCTTTTGAACATAACATCACTTCTTGAATATTTTTGTTCTCCCAAATTCACTTTGACATCAAGGAACAAAATCTTCTCAAAAGAGCACCCATACACCATAGTCTAGCTACTAGCTCAAAAGGTAGGCAGCTTTTGTATGTAGCTATTATTTTGTGAAGCATTTGTATGAAGGGGTTAATTTTGAGGTGTAATTCAAAGTGAAAAAGGCTTCAAATCTTAGTGAATCATGAATGCTATGTTTATGGGAATGAAATGAGAACCATACTTATGCGTTTTGACATGACACACATCACAAGGAGAACTACACACACCTAGATGAGACTGGGTATAGATGTACCAGCCTAAGGAGGTTCTACCATACAATATATTTAACTTGCCAAATGTCAAGATCAAGCGTACTCATCTATAGATTCATTCCATGCCTACTGTGTACAAGACTTCCCCATGTATGCACAATTCAATGAATATTGAACCATTATCTTTTGAAAGCTCTAAGTTTAGGAAATGTAACATGATAGCATAGTAAACAAGCAAGAAAAGCATGAAAAGCATTCAATTATGTTCAGAAATTTTTAAATTTTCTCAAAAATCTTCTTTTTCTTTTATTCAAAATTTGAAAAATGATCAACTAAAATGCAAAATGGGAAAGTGCAATCCCTCCCCCAAGCTAAACATCACATTGTCCTCAATGTGAGCACAAAGACTAAACATGCAACGAGATGCTTAATGGGAAGAAGGGTAAAAAGGGAAAAAGATGAAAGAAAAGTGAAGCTTACTAGTGAGCGCGGACTCCCCCAAGCTAGTCTTTTGGACTTGACAAGGAAGGTCTTCATAGATTCTTCAGAAACTCTTTTATCCGCAAAATAAATCCTAACAACGAAAAAGGGAATAAAAAAATAAAAATGCAAAAAGAAAAAGGAACACGGGTTGCCTCCCGCGAAGCTTTATTTAAATGTCTTGCTAGACTCTTTATTAATGAAAATCATTCTTTGTGCCTTAAAAAGCATGTCAATGCCCTTAGAAGTCGATCATATACCTGCGCATGAGCTATACAAAAACATATGTAAGCAATTGACAAGATATAGGCATGAAATATTGAAGGTAAGAATTGATATATCTTATCATTGTGCGCATGACAAACTTCATAGATGACCACTGAACTGCTCCACTCGTCAGTGAGAGATGGAGTGAAATGTTTAAGATCATGGAACAAACAATTAGTTCCCAAAATATCATTAGTGGACTCTAATTGGGGGTAGGGTGAATCAAAGGATTGGGAATCAAAAATGGGTGGTTGATCCCACTTAATTTCAAGGCTAGGTTCACAAAACCCAATATCATTTTCAAATAAATCTGGAATATCCTTAGCGAAGGGATTTTCAAAGAAATCTGATGACTCGATCAACGACTCTCCATTGGAGTCACAAATGGGCTTAACAACATCCTTGTCTAAAGTCTCGACTACCATATGGTCAATATCAATAATGGGGGTCTCAAAATTGTCAAATGGAACGACACTAGAGTGACTTTCAATAGAAAAGGTTGGACCATCATCATCGTCATCTATTAATTCATATGATTGGGGAGAATTAGACTCACATGGGGGGGCTGAAAAAGCATAGGAGAAAATAGACTCACATGGGGGTGGGTGAAAAAGCATAAGGAAAATTGATTGGCTTACATTTTTTAAACGTGGGTTCTTCCTTTTGCCCTTTGAGCATTTGAACTTGAGCCATGATTTCATTGAGTTGCTCTTGGATTCTCAACCGCCGGTGCGTTTCATCCCAAGATTGGGATGCCATAAAGTCCAAGAAAATCCAAAGTTCCTCTCCTCTCTTCTGATAAAAACTTCCACCACTCAATTGCATAGCCAGGCTATGACACTCAATGAGCATTCCATGAAGCACGACATCTCTCATATAGGTCTCATCAAGGGTATACCCAAGAGAGATAATATGGTTAGAATAGCTATAAAATCGGTCGAGGTATTCATGGAAAGGCTCATTCTCGCATTGTGGAGGTTGGAAATAGATAGTCATTGAGAGAAAATAAAGCAAACCCTTTGAAAGAAAATATTCCTATTACCTGAAAAGAGTCACTATACTACAAGGAAAAGGTGAGAAAAATCTCAAGGAACAAGTGTTCCTCGAGACAAAAGAAAAAAGAAAAGAAAAAGACAAGGTAAAACTCTACTAATCACAAATAAACAAAACCGTGCTCCCCGGCAACGGCGCCAAAATTTGACAGGGTTGTCGCGTACCCTAATCAAAGATAAATAACCCAGACTAGGCTAACAACAAATTAATGTAATTAGGGAAGTAAGGGGTCGATCTCGGGGAGACGGGAGATACTTGTGAATAGTTATGGTTAGAGCTCTATCTTGTACGATTGGCCAATGTTTGACACTAATTACTAAATGCTATAAGGAAAATGAATCAATGCAATAAAGAAAACAATCTAGAGAAGTAGGTTCACACATGTAGATTAACATATTGATGAAATTGGATTTAGGATATGCAAATAATTCATTGTGAGTTCGTAAGAATGATGTGTTCATTACAATCATAGATCAGATGGTCTAGCAGGCTTTTAGGAGATTTACTAGGTCTTAATCTATCATGTCATGCTTTGTCTATTCAATTCACGTATCTCTACCTTGGAAAAGAATTCCATTTTAGTCAATGATTTTGGCCAGAAATCGTCAACTATTGTTACAATCCAAACATGCATAGACACAACGTTTTAAAGGCACAATTTCTTTATCCATTTATCATCTTTTAATCAACCTAACATGGCTACCCTACACCCTAGAAAAACGACTACTTATGCATGATTAACAATGAAAGGGCAACTATGATTATAAAACTAAGAATGGTAAACATGATAAAGAAAATACTAAAAGAGAATGAGACTATAATGTAAAAACGAGAATAAAGATTACCGGAAAGGATAACAAAGATTGAAATGGAATAAGAACTGGAATAGGAAATGCAAACTCGGAAACTTGAGTTCCAATTACAAGTAGAGCCATACAAACTTAGAACTAAACTAAACTAGAGAAAACTAAACTAAACTAAACTAAACTAAGAAAGAAGAAAAACTAATCTAAAGAAAGAAGAGAAGTATGAGAAGAAGATGTAAGATTGATATGAGATGTGTTGAGAAGAGTGGCTGGAGCTCTCTTTATATAGCATTAGGGTTTCGTGGGGAAGGGGTCAAGCATTGAACATATAGGACAAAAATAGGAAGTCGAAACAATTTGTGCGGAGCAGCGAACATCCCCGATCGGGTACACACTTCCCCGATCAGGTAAGTGGTCATCTAGAATGTTTGACCAACGTTTCATCTTCCTTTGCCTATGACTTGACTTCCATCATCCCCCTTGACCTCTTGAGTCGGGTTTGTTGATAGGGTTTGATGTAAAGCGATGATTGCTTTCGCCTAATTGATTGATCTTCCGACAACTACGAAACTGTCTTTGCTTCTTCTCTCTTTCGAATTAGTGAACCTTCTTGAAATGCCTTTCACATGGTCAAGCTTGCTTTTTCAAATCGTCGGGTTCTAGGCAAATGCTCGGGAATATAGAAAAAGGGCGTAGAAACGTCACTTTCCCTACAAAACAGGTTAGAACTTAGGAATTGGCCTGGAAGACGATATTAGCTCATAAAGTGGCTTTAACAAAGCACAAATGACATACAAAACCGAGCTAAATTAGGGGTTAAAATCATACAAATATTCACTTATCAGCAGGAGTATCAATCAAGCTTATAAACTCTTCAACTTCTTCTGACGATATCTCTTTTCCAGTCAGGTCCTTTTCCAGCTCACTGATCTCCAAATTGTCATTCTCAGAGATATCCTCCAACAATAAGATTACTTCTAAAGGATCCTCAATTATTGATGGATACAGAGATTCATCAATAATTTAGTCGACAATATCAAGGAAACAGCAAGGCTCTTCAAGCATAGGGCTTTTCATTGCACTGTTTAAGTTATAGGTGACTTTATCATCACCTACTTCTAGTGTCAATTTTCCATTCTTGACATCGATTACTGCTCCCGCAGTGTGTAGAAATGGTCTTCCTAAAATAATAGGGATTTGCGAATCTTCAGCCATGTCTAGCACAATGAAATCGATGGGAATGAAAAACCTCCCTACTTTGACATGCACATCTTCTAAAACTCCCATAGGTTGTTTTAGAGAGCTATCTGCCATTTGCAGCGTGATACTAGTGCATTTGAGAATTCCCATATTCAATTTTTCACATATGGAATAGGGCATGACACTTACACTAGCACCTAGATCGCATAGAGCTTTATCGATTGTGTAGGTGCCTATAGTGCAAGGTATAGAGAAACTACCAGGATCCTTTAACTTAGGAGGGGACTTATTTTGAAATAAAGGACTGCACTCAACTGTGAATGCTATGATTTCAACGTCATCTAAAGTCCTCTTCTTAGTTAAGATATCCTTCATGAATTTTGTGTAAGAAGGGATTTGAGTGATTAATTCAGTGAAACCGTTACTTGGAGGTTTTTGACTACTTCCATGAATTTGCTGAACTGGGTTTCCTTATGATTTCTCCTCAAGCGTTGGGGAAATGGAACTTGGATTTTGATGGGTTCCTTTTTAGGTTTATCCTTCTTTTCAGGTTTGTTTTCTGCTTCCTTAGCGGTGGATGGTTGAGAATCTTTTTGGCTCTCTACTTGTGTAGGCTCAACTATTGGTTCTTTGGGTTGCTGAGGTTCCTTATAAGTGGTACCACTCCTAAGGGTGATAGCATTAGCGGTGTCCCTCGGTTGCTCACCATGAGGTGGGAGTTGGCCTTGTTTTCTTTGGGCATTAGAGGCAGCCAATTAGGCCATTTGAGTTTCAAGCATCTTGATGGCAGCACTTTGAGCTTGATCACTCTTTTGAAGTTGAGCAAACATTGAATCTTGTTTTTGAACAACTTGGAGAAGCATGGATTCAATTTTTCTCAAGCTTGAATCATTGGGTTGGCCTTGATTTTGGGGTGGTTGGTGTTGAGGTTGGTTTTGGTAAGGTTGATTGAAGTTAGGTTGAAATGGAGGTCTTTGGTTTTGAAAACCATGTGGATTGTAAGGCTTCTGTTGATGTGGTATGAATGGTTGTTGAGTCTGATGGTGGGGATTCTGAATGTTGGTGCTTTTGTAGGACAAAAAAGGATGGTTCTTTGTGTTCTCGTTATAGAAGTTTGAGAAAGCATTGCCCTGCCTATATGTTTGATAGGCATGGACTAGCTCTAGCGAACTTCTACATTCTTGAAAACTGTGTCGTCCAACCCCACATGTCTCACATACCACTACGTGGTTAGTGACGTTAACATGTTCTTTGGATTGGGAAGAGCTTCCTACTTGTTGCTGCAGAAGGGCTAATTGGGCTTCTAGAAGTGCTACTTTACTTGAATCGTCCTGCTTGGTTTTCAGTGGCATAGCACGTGAGTTGCTATACTGAGAGTCGTGGATTTCCATTGACTCGATAGTTGCACTAGCTAGTTCTACATCGATTTGATCGAAACGACCATTGTTAGCGGAGTCGAGGATACGACGTGATTCGCCACAACAACCGTTGTAGAAGGTGATAGCTAAGAACCATGAATCAAGACCATGATGAGGGCATTCTCTTTGTAATTCTTTGTACCTTTCCCATGCTTCATAAAGGGTTTCATCGCCTCTCTGACAAAATCCAGTGATTTGACTTCGTAAGAGTGCGGTTCGTTTTGGTCGGAAGTACTTTTGATAGAAAGCAAGAGCTAGACCATCCCAGTTGGCTATTCCTAAGGCAACTCTGTCAAGGCTATTGATCCAAAGTTTTGCCTTTCCTGTTAAAGAGAAGGGAAAGAGCATTTCCCTAATCTTCTCTTGGGATACTCCAGTTTGTCTAATTGTGGAGCAATAGTCACAGAAGTTTTGAATATGAAGGTTGGGATCTTCTGTGGCATTGCCACCAAATTGACTTCTTTCTATTAAATTGATGAAGGCAGGTTTGATTTCGAGGTTTTCGGCAGTGATTTGGGGTGTAGCAATACCCCTTGGAAGTGTATCTGCAGTTGGCTTGGAATGGTCTGAATGTCGAACCATTTTTTTTTGTGAAGATGAAGATCGAGTGTTGTTTGAAAGTTGATTGGTTTTTGAGAATGGAGATGAGAATGGATCTTCTTGTCCTTCGAGATTAGATAGAATATCCCAGTATTTCTCACGAATATGATCTAAACTTGAAGTATCAGAAGCTTTTGAGATTTCGTTGAATAGCTTTTTTCTCCTACGCAGAGTCCTTTCTAGATCGGGGTATAAAAAGATAGGGGTCCCTAGTCTAGAAGATCTGGGCATAAGATTGAAAAGCCAAGATGAAAAATCAAGAGAGGTCTAAAGGAATTTGAGTTCCTAAAGACTAGATAAAACTAATTGCGATAAAAATCACAAGAAAAAGGAAAACTAAACCGTGCTCCCTGGCAACGGCGCCAAAATTTGACCGAGCCTGTCGCAAGCCCGATACAAAGATAAATTACCCAGACTAGGCTAATAACAAATTAATGTAATTAGGGAAGTAGGGGTCGATCCTCAGGGAGATGGTGTTTCCTATAGAATGTGAAATGTCTCGCAATTGGGTTTTATCTAACAAGTTTCTGGGTTTTGGGATTATGATGTCTAAACTAACAAAAAGCATAAATGAAAACAAAATAAAAGCAATTGAAGATGAAAGCAATAAAGCAAATGATGAATTAACAATAATGAAAGCATCTAGGGAAGTAGGTTCACACATTTAGATTGACATATTGATGAAATTGGATATGGAACATGCAAATAATTCATTGTGAGTTCGTAAGAATGATGTGTTTATTACAATCATAGATCAGATGGTCTAGCAGGCTTTTAGGCAATTTCTTAGGTCTTAATCCACCATGTCATGCTTTGTCTATTCAATTCACGTATCTCTACCTTGGTAAAGAATTCCATTCTAGTCAATGATTTTGATCAGGAATCGTCAACTATTGTTATAGTCCAAACATGCATAGACACAATGTTTTAAAAGCACAATTTCTTTTATCCAATTATCACCTTTTAATCAATCTAACTTGGCTACCCTACACCCTAGAAAGGTGACTACTCACTCATGATAATGTTTATATCTAAGATGATGATGATAATAAAAACTAGGATAGACATGTTTAGTTGGTTTTGACAATATTTTAAGACTCTCTATGTGGCGATAATGATGACGCTAAATTGACAATCTAGGAAATGAAATGACGATTATAACGGTACTAAAATGAATCTAGGATAGAAAATAACAATAAAATGGAAAACATAAAGACATTAAACAAAGGATAAAATAGAAATACCTAGGTGACGATCTACAACGAAAGTCATAACAATAATAGAAATCCCTTGCATAGAATAATCGTTCCTTAAATTACAACACTTGAACCCAACAAAGTAGATTACAATGATTGAAATTCTTATTGATCTAAGCTAAGATTTTGATGTAGAAAGGACACAAATAAACTAAGAACTAAAGATGAAAAGAAGAAGAAAATGAGACAAGAGAGGCTAGTTCTCCCTTCCTCCTAATCTAAAGAGAAAATGTAAGAAGAGAAGAGATTATTGTAAAGTATGAAGAGATGTGAGATGTGAGAGATGTGTTTAGAAGAGTGGCTGGAGCATCCTTTATATAGCATTAGGGTTTCGTGGGGGAGGGGTCGAGCATTCATCACATAGGACAAAAATGAGGAAGTCGAAGCAAAAGTGCGGATCAGCAAGGATCCCCGATCGGGTACACACTTACCTGATCGCGTAAGTTGTCATCTGGGTCCTTTGACTCTCGTTTCATATGCCCTTGCATATGACTTGACTTCCAACATCCCCCTTGACCTCTTGAGTCGGGTTTGTTGATAGGGTTTGATGTAAAGCGATGAATTCTTCGCCCAACTGTTTGATCTTCCGACAACTGCGACATCGTCTTTACTTCTTCTCTCTTTTGAATTAGTGAACTTTCTTGAAATGCCTTTGACATGGTCAATCTTGCTTCTTCAAATCGTCGGGTTCTAGGCGAATGGTCAGGAATATAGAAAAAGGGCGTAAAAACGTCACTTTCCCTACAAAACAGGTTAGAACATAGGAATTCGCCTAGAAGACGATATTAGCTCATAAAATGGCTTAACAAAGCACAAATGACATACAAAACCGAGCTACAATGGGGGTTAAAAACATACAAATATTCACTTCTCAGCTTTCTTCCCATAGGTTAGGGTATCACTCTGAGTAAATCGCAGAGTCCTACCGTCACCGAAGAGATTGGATGCATGAAATTGATTCCTTACGCTTCTGCAGTTAGATCAATCATGTATGCTATGATGTGCACTCGTCCCTACGTTGCATATGCTTTGAGCATGACGAGTCAATATCAAGCCAATCCAGGTGAAAGTCACTGGATAGCCGTCAAGAACGTACTTAAGTACTTACGAAGAACTAAAGATTCGTTCTTGGTGTTTGGAGGAGAAACTGAGTTGCGTGTAAAGGGTTACACGGACGCTAGTTTCCAAACTGATAGGGATGATTTGAAATCCCAATCCGGCTATGTCTTTATGTTGAATGGAGGAGCTGTTTGCTGGAAAAGCTTCAAGCAAAGCGTACTGCGGATTCTACAACAGAAGTTGAGTATCTTGCAGCAACTGAGGCTGCTAAGGAAGCTGTGTGGATTCGGCAATTCATGGAAGCACTAGGGGTAGTCCCCACCGCCGCAGATCCAATCACGATGTATTGTGATAACAGTGGGGCAATCTTTCAATGAAAGGAACCCAAGTCTAGTAACAAATCTAGACATGTACTTAGGAAATACCATGTAATTAGAGATTATGTGGAGAGGAAGGAAATTGATGTATGTAAGGTTGGGACAGACGATAACATTGCTGATCCTCTAACCAAGCCTCTTTTAAAGGCTAAGCATGATGGGCATGTCGTCGCAATGGGATTAAGGCGAGTACCTGAATTCCTCTAGATTATATGATGTGTAATAGTTGAATATTGTATCAACATTTACATATATGATAATTGCATTCTTTGTTCGAATTTTATATGAACTCTTTATTTTAGTTTGACTAAATTTCAATGCTTTGTTTTATCTGAATTGGTTTTATGAAAAGTTGAACACAATTCAACTGAACAAGATAAACTTAGTACTATTGTCCCTAGTCACTCATATGAGGCGACGTCTCGTAAGTGACTAGATTGTAAGTCGATCGATGGTCAGTTCAGCGCCATGAGGTCATGGAGATGACAGGTCGTTTACATAGGCAGACTGTATGACACTCTGTCGGACAGTGACATTTATAGGATCCCTTATCAAAATTATTGAAGCCTGGTCGTGGCAGGGATTTCTATATTATTCCTATGAGTCGATTATTTAGACTGGCGACTATTTACCTGAGTTGGTGTAGTTTCCGATTGACCTTGGTTTTTGTCCTAGGTCGTGCCGTGATAGGAGGCCGATGGGCATCTTCTGGGTCATGGTGATCTGCATTATACAGTGTAACTTGGGTCAAAAGGAATTGTCCACCCACTTTGGGTATTAAAATCTTCGGGCCACTCGAGGAGTAGTGACTGGAAATGCGTGGCCACGCTCGGAAGAATGCTCTGGTAGATTTTCCGGTCAGACAGTTACTCTCCAAGATCGAGAAACCACTCTATTTATATTTTTCAATCGCAAGTGCGACCTGAAAGACACCTTGCGATGAGTGGGAGGATGTGACACAAAGTGACAAGAGAATCGGTAGCACACAACTTGTCGAGACAAGTGGGAGATATTGTTGGAGAAGGAGTTCTCCGCAATAGTGTGGCTACATGCACAACTTGTATCAGACAAGTGGGAGATTGTTGGAGTAAGTGTCCTCCACTATAGTGCATTTATATAATAAATCTCATTTTGGAATATTCGTGGGATAATTAGTATATTGATACTCCACGTCAGTTGATTAACGTAAATCAATAACGATCAGCTGACAAGAGTTAGACGTTATTGTCGTATTACGACGATAATCAAGTGACCCCTTTTGGTCACACCTAAAGGATGAGACCCAAATAGAAAAACTAATTATTTGAATGCGATACAGTTTAATTAGCCCTTTACATATATATATTTGATATATGTTTGATTACGAGAGTTATTTATTAGAAATTGAGTTGAGAACTCATACAGTTTAAGTTTATTAGTCAATTTTGTGACAACCCTCGCGAATGCGGAAATATAAAACATACAAGCATGTGAAATAGTATGCGGAAATACGGTATTTTAAAAACTTTTATACATGCAAGATAGATAAAACGGGGAATGTCAAAATATTACAAACTAAGTACGAAATACAACAAAGAGACGGGGTCTCTCAAAATGTTAGCAAAGAACAAGTGTTTAGCAAAACTAGCTAATCTTCTAGAGGTGAAACTTCCAGGGACAACGCCCGCTAGCTCACACCCGAACCAAAAATAGTCAAAGCAAAAAGCCATCCATGCAAGCAACATGTTCATTCATGAAAAACATGAACGCCACAATCAGTGGGGAGTAACTCCGGGTTCTCCCAGCCATATCACATTAAACGTACATCAAAGGAAATACAAAAGTAAAATCATGCACATAGAGAGATGCATGTGAGATACGATAAGAATAGATAGGCAATCCAATATATAATGATAAGATTATATGGAAATCAAATCCGAATCCATCATGTTATTCAAAGACTCGGGGAAGACACTCTTAGGCAACCGAATACGCTCACTAGGGCTTGCATCTCAACGTTAGCGGTATAAGTTTGATAAGATTGAGACTCGACAAACAAACCATGCCAAGTCATGCAATGACCATGAATGAATCCATCATGTTATCATCCATTCAAACAACCCAATACATAGACGGAGCCCAATCATGCAATGACCATGAATAATATCATGAAATCACGCATTCAAGAACGACGACACAAAGACGACATCTCTCACGGTAAATGAAACGCACTAGCACCTTGTACATGGCAAGTATGATTAAAAGGCATCCACGGGATAAAGCATTTCCCTGAACGCATACACGATGCTACATTTCGTATATTTAGACTAATTTCCTCCTGGTAGGAACGATAATAAAACGGCTCCTAATCTAAACCTGGCCAGATTCTCGGAATCACATTTTCCGATTCGACATGCGATAAAGCGTTTCGCATCCAAGACTCGGTCAATCAATAGACGCCGAGTACCCCAAATTCGGGAGATCAATTCACGAAAGAGGCGGAAAAGAGCACAAGCCTCATAACAAGCGGTACGCTACATGCAAATAACACCACCTCGCAAGTACACAACATTTGACGGCCGGGTCGATCAACGCATAGCGTTCAACTCCCAACAACGTCGTCGTATGCCCACTAACACATGCATTTAAGCAGTAGGATACCTCCCCGTTCCGACATTCCAGACTTACGAACGTGGAGGTAGCCAAGGGAATGAGAGTACAAAGCACAAGACAAAATAGTGCTCAAACCGTATCATTTGTAAAAACCGACTCAAAGTGGAACATACCAAGAACCGTCACAAAACATGTGATACAAGCGAATGAGATGTCATATATTCAAAACATTAATATTATAATTCAGTACGTAAAATTATACGTTAAACGAATCATGCAAACTATTATAAATTAAATCGTAAACAAGAAATACAAACAAAGTCCAGCAGGTGCCAGCCGGTCAGGTGGACCGGCTGCCGGTCTACCGGCTCAGGCCAACTATCATATGAAAAACGACATTTAAATGTCAGGGTGTCCCAGCCGGTCAGGTCGACCGGCCGCCGGTCAACCGACTGGGACCAAAGGGTCATTTCAAAAACAAGGAAGAAGGAGGGGTGTCTCAGCCGGTGGTCTGACCGGCTGCCGGTCGACCGGCTGAGACCAATGCCTTATTCCAAAATCACGTAAAAGTGTAACAATTTACAGCCACTGCCCCAGCCGGTGGTCTGACCGGCTGCCGGTCGACCGGCTGGGGTCCAATGTACTCGAAAATGCCATTTTTCACTAAGGATCCAATTTCAACTATTATCAAATATTATCATAATTCATCAAAACTCATATGAACTCTCAACATACAACATATATCATCATCAACACAAATACTAAACTCACGAATCGTATTCTAAATACGATTCCTAGCATAGATAACATGTAAAACACGTAAATGATATCGAGTAACCATTCACCGTTACCTTTAAGCGTCTTCACTACTCGTCAAGCTCCTCTTCAATTAGAAAATAGTCTTTGTCGGGATCTTGGAGGTCACCACCTACAAATAGATCATAAAAGATGAATAAAATTCATCTTGAGAAAGACAGAAAGTTTGAAAAGCGAGAAAGACGATAATTTTAATATCAATACGGATAGAGGAAAGTAAGAGGGGAAGAATAAGACGAACTTACGAGAATTTCAACAAGAAACGAGGAAGATACGATGATTCAAATATCGGAAATATTATGGAGGCAAGGGTTTCTTAAGGAAGAAGTAATTTGGTTTGTGTTTGAGTGAAAATAGGTTAAGGGAGGAGTATGAGTATGCATAAGGAAAAAGTCAAGGAAAGTCAAACTCGCCTTAAGACGGGATTCTCATGGAATCTCGCGGAAATTCCAAATACGAACTCGGAAATTCTAAATTCGACTCGGAAAATTAAATTTACGATTAAAACTATAATTCACTGAAATGTAACCGTAAAATATTTTTACTAGAAAAATAGGGTACATTTCCGGGTGTTACAATCACCCACCTTTTTAAAAAGTTTCGCCCTCGAAACTTGAGGGAAAGAAAAAATACCTTACTCGAATAGACTCGGATATTTACTACGCATAGAAGCTTCAGTTTCCCAAGTCTCTTCTTCGACATTAGCACTTCTCCACAAGATTTTCACCAAAGGAACTACTTTACTTCTCAACTTTCTATCCTTACGATCTAGGATGCGGATCGGCTTCTCTTCAAAGGATAAATTCGGTTCAAGCTCGGGCAATTCCTTTTGAAAGACATGGCTTGGATCACTAACATACTTTCTCAATTGAGAAACATGGAAGACATCATGAACCTTAGCCAAATTCGGCGGAAATCCAATTTGTAAGCAACGGCACCAATCCTTTCCACAATATCAAAGGGTCCAATGTATTTCGGGCTCAATTTACCCTTAACACCAAACCGTTTAACCACCCTTCATTGGAGATACCTTCAAGAATACTTTATCTCCAACCTCAAATTCTAACGGCCTTCTTCGGATATCGGCATAAGACTTTTGACGGTCTTGAGCGGCTTTCATTCTATCACGAATGACCTTCACATTATCAATGGTTTCAACAAGAACATCGGGGCCTAAATCACGATTGTCACTCAATTGATTCCAACAGATAGGACTCCGACATTTCCTTCCAGAAAGAGCTTCATATGGAGCCATCTTGATAGAGACATATAATGTTGTTATACAGAAAACTCCACCAACGGTAGATATTTTCCCCAACTCGACTGGGAAAAGTCAAGAGCAAGCCCCTAAGCAAGTCTTTCTAAAGTATGAATAGTCTTTCTCAGTTGACATCCGTAGAGGAATGAAATGCAGAGCGTACTCATCAACAACTTACTTACCAATGGCTTCTTGAAAAGCTTTCCCCCAAAATCTCGAACAGAATCTCGGATCTCGGTCGGATATAATCTCCATAGGAACGCCATGGTATCTAACAATTTCATCAACATAAGCTTTCGCCAAACGGTCCAAACTCCAAGTTTCTTTGATCGGAATAAATCTAGCACACTTGGTCAAACGATCAACAACAACCCAAACGGCATCTTTACCTCCAACGGTCCTCGGCAAAGCCATAAAAAAATCCATAGAAATAGATTCCCACTTCCATAGCGGAATATCCAACAGTTGTAGCAATCCACCGGGCCTCTTGTGTTCAATCTTCACTTGTTGGCAAGTAAGACATCTGTCAACATAAGATACAACATCACCCTTCAAGTTTGGCCACCAAAATTGTAGCTTCAAATCCTTGTACATCTTATCACCTTCGGGGTGAATAGAATAAGGGGAAAGGTGAGCTTCATGAAGAACTCGCTTCCTCAAATCAAGTGCATTAGGAACAAATAAACGGGCATGGAAACGAAGAACACCTTCATCACCAAACTTGAAATCTTTACCTTTACCTTCAAGAAGTTTGGCTTGGATAGACTTGTAGGTAAGATCATCAACTTGGCTTTCGCGGATCTCACGGAGAAAAACAGGCTCGGCAGTCATAGCACCTACATAAAAAAATCCCCGCTCCACGAACTCCAAACTCAACTTTCGAAACTCGGCACAAAGATCATCGGGTAATACATGCATAGCATTCAAAGCATGAGAAGCTTTCCTACTAAGAGCATCGGCAACAACATTAGCCTTCCCTTCATGATACAATAACTCAAAATCATAATCGTTCACCAATTCCAACCATCTTCTTTGCCTCATATTCAACTCTTTTTGAGTAAATATGTATCTCAAACTCTTGTGATCGGTGAAGATACGACAATGAACTCCAATTAGGTAATGTCTCCACACCTTCAAAGCATGAACAACGGCGGCCAATTCCAAATCATGAGTAGGATAGTTCACTTCATGAACTCTCAACTGCCTTGAAGCATAAGCCACCACCTTCCTATTTTGCATAAGAACACAACCCAATCCCATTTTAGAAGCATCACAATAGACATCAAAGGATACTCCATCTTAGCAAAGTCAACCCGGGAGCGGTAGAACCCTTCTTGAACTCTTGAAACGCTGCTTCACAGCTTAATTCCATGGAATTTGGTTCCTCTTCAAACAAACTGAGTCATAGGTCTAGCAAGCTTAGAGAAATCCTTGACAAATCTCGGTAATAACCAGCTAAAACAAGAAAAACTTTCGAATCTCTTTTCGAATATCAGTCGGGACTCTTCCAATCAACAAAGGCCTTCAATCTTCGAAGGTGGATCCACCATTACACCTTCTTTTGAAATCACATGCCCAAAAAGGACACTTTTAGGTAACCAAAATTCACCACTTAGAGGAATAGCACCCACTTCTTATGACGTAGAACACCCAAAATAATCCTCAAATGAATAGCATGCTCTTCTTTAGACTTGGAGAAAATAAGAATATCATCAATGAACACCACCACACACTTGTCAAGATACTCACTAAATGTGCGGTTCATTTGATCCATAAAGATAGCAGGAGCATTGGTCAATCCAAATGGCATCACCTTGAACTCATAATGACCATACCTCGTACTAAAAGCCGTCTTCGAAATATCAACATCTCGAACAGGAATTTGATGATAACCGGATCTCAAATCAATCTTTGAAAAAGTAGAAGCACCCTTTAATTGATCAAACAAATCTTCAATTCTTGGTAAAGGATACCTATTCTTGATTGTAATCCGATTCAACTCACGATAATCAATGTAAAGTCTCATAGAACCATCTTTCTTCTTCACAAAAAGAACGGGAGCACCCCAAGATGAGGCACTTGGTCGAATAAAACCCTTCTCCATCATATCATCCAGCTGCTTTCTTAATTCTTTCAATTCGGAAGGAGCCATACGATAAGGAGCTTTGGCTATGGGACCCGAACCAGGAACAAGATCAATAGAGAACTCAACATCACGCTCGGAATGAATCCCGGGCAAATCTTCAGGAAATACATCAACGAACTCTCGAACAATAGGCACATCTTCAATACTTGGCAAAGAGGTAGTTGAAGAAGTCACAACACACAAGAATGCTTGGTGACCTTTTCTAACCATACTTACCAATTTCATAGCGGAAATCAAAGACACACCTTTACGGGGATGAGATCCCTTATAGGTTATTCTAACCCCTAAAGGAATCTTTAAATAAATCTTTTGATCACGACACTCGAACCTAGCATGATACATTGCTAACCAATCAATACCTAAAATAATATCAAACTCTCCTAGAGGAAACTTAAGGAGATTTGCGGGAAAGATAGAACCCGCGATAGATATTGGTACATTTGGATAAAGAGTAGAACAAGAGATAATATCTCCAGAAGGTAAGGATATGGGAGTATCCTCACTAGATGTAGGCTTGATAGACAATTTATTAGCATAAGTCGATGACACAAAAGACATAGAAGCACCGGTATCAAAAAGAATAAGACACGGTTGCTCTAAAATTGAGAACATACCCGTAATGATCTCAGGATGAGCATCGGCTTCAGCATGGCTCATGACAAAGATGGAACCCTTAGGTTTAGGAGGAGGAGGGGGCAACTTTCGATTGGGGCAATCCTCGTAACGATGACCACCCTTTTGACAAAAGAAGCACACATAAGGTCGGTTGGTACAAGTTCTACCGGGGTGTAGAGGAAGTCTACAACGGCTACATTGACGACCTTGAGCTTGAGGAGTATGTATAAGGCCTATGAGCCACATTGGAAGTAGCTCTAGGAATAAAAGGAGCAGGATTCCTTGTATTGGCATTGGAAGAAGGTTTAAACCTCCTCTTGTTAGCATAGGAATTAGAAGAAGACGGAATAAACGGTCTCTTCCCAAAAACATTCGGCCTAGGAGAATAAGAAGGAGAGGGATTATTCATTAAAGCTTCATCTCTAATAGCCTTCATTGAATTTTCAGCCCACAAGGCATCATCATAAAGATCTCCAAAGGAGGTTGTAACAACCCGAAAAGTACCCAATTTTTCTAGTAAAAATAATTACTAACACTTTTCAGTAGAACTTAAGTTTTTAAAATAGAATTTATTGTTTCGAGTCGTATTTTGAAATTCCGCGTTCGTATTTGGAATTTCTGAGAGATTTCATGAAAAGACCGTTTTTAGTCATCTTTGACTTTTCTTGACTTTTAAGTCGTCTTTGACTTTTCTCTTGACTTTTTAAAGTCGTCATTGACTTTTCTTGACTTTTAAGTCGTCATAAACTTTTCTTAAACTTTTAAGTCATCTTTGACTTTTCTCGACTTTTAAGTCGATGTTGACTTTCGTTGACTTTTCCGACTCACCTCGTAATTTTAAAGACCGAAATTTTATTTTGAAAAAAATAATATTTAATTTATTTTTATTTAGATTTATTAAGATTTATGATAATTTAATATAATTATTTAGAATTTATTCGGAATTAAAGAATAACTTTTACGGTTTTAACCCAACGTCATTTAACTATTCCCGGGTCAACTTAAGTCCCGAAACCCGACTTTGACATGAGTCATACGCCCCATGTCATTTTTTTTCCACTCATATTAGATCTTTTAATTAATATGATTAAACTAATAAAAATATCTAAGATATTTGTAACTTTATCGGTCTGTCAACTTAAACTCCGCAAATCGCGTAAAAACAGACCCGATTCCTCTCCATTTCACACGTCTCTTTTTCCCTCTTAAGCCTTGATATTTTCTTTCTTTTCATTACTCACCAACAACTTTTCATTTTACAATCAATCAAATTAAGATCTAATTAATCGTTCTTCATCGTTCTTCATTCGTTCTTCGTCGTTCTTCATTTGTTCTTCGTCGTTCTTGAGCAAAATCATCATAAAACCTTCATTTCTTAATTAAATCCGTCCTAACTTATATTTCTAGAATCTCCTCTTCGCTCTCCATCTTCAAGTACGGTTTATTTTCAATTCCGACAAAATCGTTTTCAACACTTTAATTATGGAAAATCAAGTTTAAATTCTAATAATGTTTTTCTTGTCATTTCTTATAGGGGAAGATTTTGAAGACGAGTTTGGTGACTCGTATATTTTAGGAGAAGATTAGAAGACGGGTTTCTTATTTTTCTTTACTTCTTATTTTGGTGCTAATTGATTTTACTAGCTAAGGTAACGATTCCGAGTTACTCGACGAATATATGTTACATAGCTTTTGTTCCTTTAGTTTTTGGTTCATCTTTAGTTTTTGTTCATATTATTATGATTTTATGATTTTTAGTTAGTAACATGTTACGTAGTGGTTATTATTGTGTTTTATGAATTTATAACATGTTGGTTGTTTTTGATGAATTTGGATGATTTTTCATAATAATGATTTTTGTATGATGGATGGTTAAATTGTTTGTTAAAATGGGTGTTTGATTAATTAAAACATGTTAGAAACAATTTGGGTGAGTGATGGTGGTGGCCGGAAAAGGGCTGGAAAAACCGGATCAAACCAGCCGGTCCAGACCGGTCTGGGTTGGTCAAGGGTGGGTCCGGGTTTTGGTCTTTGGGTTGTGTCGATGTTTGATTGTTTGGTTATTGTTTTGACGGGTTTTAATTATGTTAAAGCATGCGGGAAATAATTAGAAACGGTTTTTAGTAAAGTCGATGCAAAAGCCCAAAACAGCCCAAATCTGTCCGTGGGGCCCAGTCCAGGCCCGTGTCAAGTTGGCCCAAAATCAGCCCGTGGGTCCCACTTTGGGACTTGTGACGGTTTTTGAGTTATCGTCATTTTATCGTGTTTTGTAATATTTAGCAAGTGGGAAATGTTAATAAGTTAAATATTTAATTAAAAAGGTTTTTCATAAAATTATTATTTCTCACATGTTAGAAATTATAAGACGAAATCGTAGTTTAATTTAATATCCTTTAAGTCAAGCGGGTTTGGGTATGATATAATATTTCACATGTTAGCAGTTTTAATAAAATAACATGTAATGAATATGTTGATTTTATGTCTAAGTCTATGTGGTAAAGACTCTGTTTCTAGCCGGTTGGACCAAACGGGTTTGGTCAAACTAAGATCTAGTCAGCCCCGTTTTGACTGATGACCCGTCGCGGGACTCGGGTCGGGGATTTGTCTTCAAGTAAGGTTGTATTTAATTAATGAATTAGCCTTAGTAGATATGAGGCGATATGTTATTTGATTATGATTTATATGCAATTAGTCACATGTTAGGAAATGGTTTCTATGACTGTTTAATCATATGGTTGGTGTCGTGTTGACTAAGTACCCATAGAGAATTATGAGTATATGGCGTCTTGACCATTCTAATTCTAATTGAGTATCTTGGACCATGACATTGATAGGACATACTATCTTTAACGAGCATACGGAGTTTATCGCTTGATAGCTTTTGTGTCACTGGCTTGGGCCTTTTGATACCAAGCCGGGGGCATGGCATCCTAAGAGTTTCCACTTTTGGAAGGGAGCCAGCTTAAGTACTAGCCATCTCTGCTTAGGGGGTCGCCTATCAGAGTTTCTCATGTACGGTTATGTAATGAGACAGGGAATGGGTTAGCTGTTGTCGCTAGGTCTGATCAGTCTAGGGCTAGGATGTTTTCCTACCTTGTGGTAAGACCGAGTTACAGAATACCGACTATTGAGCGGTACTAAGAACTTATGCCTGTTTGTAGACGTATTGGTCTTTCATGTTTGTATGATTCTATGATTTTTAGAAGGTGAGATGCAAGCCGGCTAAGATTGATAGAGTTTGGATTACCGATTGTTAACTGATTCACATGATTACGTGTTGATTAGGGTTTGAGTGTATC
>JAIUZE010067488.1:0-21686 GCA_022085475.1 Heliosperma pusillum
TTTGTACTAAACTTACATAAAATCGCATAGAATCAAATTTATATATTCAAAATTAACTTATGTTACATAATTTCAAATTTTTATATACAAAATAGCCTTAAATGTCTAAAGTTACGCTCGTAAAATATTGGAGTTACACTTTAAAATAACAAAGTTACATAAAAATTTCTTAAAATTACATAAATCTAAATTAATATATAAACTGAACTACATTAGCATAAAGTTACACCATTAAAGGCTGAAGTTACACTCGAAAATGACTAAATTAGTATAAAGTTACACTTTAAAAGGCTAAAGTTACATTCGTAAAAAACTAAAGTTACATAAATTTGTGATACAGTGATAAAAGCTTGTTCTAAAATTTAAAAAATTCAAATTAGACTTAGTTAGTAGTAGGTGAGTATATTAATGCTTCTAATCTCATCCCTCCATCTCTTGTAAAATCTAATAGCTTAGATTAGGACTTAGGGACTCACCTAAATAACAGGACTTACCTGAACCTGACTATATATATATATATATATATATATATTATATATATATATATATAGAGAGAGTGAGCATCCTGAGAGTCCAGCTTCTTAGGTGAGTACTGTCCTATGAATATGAAGCATTGGATTAACAAGATTTAATTGTCCTCTTACATCCACGTCACCCCTAATATTTTTCCAAAACAATAAAAGCAAAAAAGACACTGGCAAGCCATCATATTAACAAAAATAAATTCTCTCTCTAGACAAAGTAACTGATTGTGAATCCACGAAAAACCTAAAAATCCTCCAAATTCAAGAACAAATCTACCAAAATCAATTGAAAATTAAAATCAAACACACTATTTATCATGTATCTCCTTGCTTAAACATAAAGTGAATCTATTTCTTTCGTTTCAAAGATAAAGAAGAGGTATACATCGATTATCTTTATGCGATTTAGTTAGATTCATTTTTTATTATAGTGATTGAAGTTATCATAAAATTTGAAATTAAATCTGCTTGTTGCTATTATTGATTTTGAATGATATAACAAAATTGTTAATTAATTTTCGTGTTTTAATTTCTTTTTAACTTTGCTTTTTCGTTTTCAACAAAAATTTAGGGTAATTGTTTCGCTCAAACTGTTAATTGTTAATTGTTGATTGATTATCGTGTTATAATATTATTTTATTTTATGTTGTCGGCTGTATGTATTCATAGTGTTTATCAAAAAATTAGGGTTATAACATTGTGAAATTCATACCTGTACTTGTTTTCGTGAAATTCATACATGTACTCGTAACATGTTACTGTAATAGCGTTACTGTAACATTATTACTTTATGATAAAAATGAATTTGAAAGAATGTTACAACATTGTATATTTGATGTTGTATGTGTTTTTCAATTAAATTTGATTGCATGACATTGTAATAAACACACAAATGATGTCATTGTCATATTGTTACTGTAATATATTGTTACTATAAATTTATCACTAATGATGGACCACACCTTTTGCATATGTTAAGTTATTAATTATGGTCGAATGGTTTGTTTTGAATGTCAGAAAATTTGAAGACGGAGGTTTGAGAAACCGACTAACATAAAAGAAAGGCGCGCAAAGAGACTATATATATAAAATAGAGCACGACACTGGCTAATCAGTCATGAAGATAAGTATGAAGAGGCAGCGTTATTGAAGTTGAAATGCTAGTTGACACTATTAACATTGTTGTCAGATTTTGATGTGTGATTATGATGTATACTTATTATACACTTTTAAATTCACATTATTGTGATGTGTTGTTGACAAACATTTTAGCACATCAGAAGCACCTGAACAGATCTGTATTCACTTGCCTTTTGTTAATTAAATGAATTAGAATTAGAACTTTTAATATTGTTTCCGTCTTTCTTTGATGAATCAATGATGTTACAGTAACCTCGTTACTGTAACATTGTTACTTTAATGAGTAAATGACGTTACAGTACCACAGTTATAATGAGTAAAAAGAGAGGAATGCACAATATTCTCTAATAAACTAAACTAACAAAGTGGTGGAAATCACACAATTGGTCATATTAGATTGTATGGCCGTTTAAAAGGTTTACAATACGATCTTTAAATAAATATAGGTTATATGGAATTTGAACCCATACCTATGTGCAAGATTTGTACATCGCTCTCCCATTTGAGCTAATAGCCGCTAAATGAACTATTCGAACTCTTAAATGAAATGAATAACAATAAATATCTTGTCCTCCTATTAATCCTGGAAAATGATTAGGGTTATTTGAAAAATGTATAACCAAAATATTATAATAAGTGATAATGTCATCTATTTATGGTTTCTCAATGCTCAAAGAACAAAAAATAATGTTATTATGCCATTAAGACAGTCACAACTGTACATGAAATCAATGTCATCTAACGCCAACAAATTCTCCAAGCATTATCGTAACACAAGGTCAGCAAGTTCCTCATTACTGTAACACATTACACTGTTACTGTAACACATAGAACTATTAATGAGTTACTGTAACACATCAAATTGTTACTGACATATACTCCCTCCCATCCAGACCAAAGGTAACATTGGACTTTTTGCACTATTCATGGGTGCGGAGAATCTTTAGTATTATTCGTAATATATAAGAGAAAATATAGTCATGCGAGATCTTGTTTGATTCATAATCATGAATGCTACAAGAATATCAAATTATTATAATTTTTAATAATGTGTAACTAAAGATATTCACGTTGCAAAACGCGCCTCGACAAGTGTGAAAAGCCCAATGTTACCTTTGGTGTGGATGGGAGGGAGTATATATATATATATATATATATATATATATATATATATATATATATATATATATATATATATATTACATTATTAAGACAATATATACATGATATAACATTACCATGTATTTATATTTTTCGAGGCAATTGGAACTTTAATCAGCATCAAGATTGTTATAAGACAATGTTCGTTTATTCTCCCTAAATCCTCGACGATTGCAAGCAATATATTTTTTGTTCAACACGTTGCCGCTACATTAAAACAGTACCTCCAATATTAGAATTGGAAATTTAATATTGTTTTCACGTTAGTTTGGTGAATCAATGATGTTACACTAACCTAGTTACCGTAACATTGTTACTTTAATGATTAAATCATGTTACAGTACCACCGTTACAATTCATTTTCAACAACTGCAAAAAAGAAAAAGAAAAAAAGAAGAACGCACATCATTCCGTAATAAAGTAAACTAACAAAGTGGCGTGGACGACACAATATGTCTTATTATGTTACATGACAGCTTAAAAGGTTTACAATACGCCCTTAAAATTAGGCTATATGGGATTTGAACTCATAGCTATGTGTAAGATTTGCACATCGCTCTCCCATTTGAGCTAATAGCCTTTAAACGAACTATTCGAACTTTTAAATGAAATGAACAGCAATAGAGGTCTTGTCCTCTTATTAATCCTGGAAAATGACTAGGATTCTTTGAAAAATTTATAACCAAAATATTATAATAGTTTATGATGTCATCTATTTATGATTTCTCATTGCTTAGAGAATAGAAACAATAATATATCACCAAGACATTCACAATTGTACAAGAAATCGATGTAAACTCACACCATCAAATTCTCACTGCATTATTGCAACACAAGACTAGGAAGTTCCCTATTACTGTAACACATTAAACTGTTACTGTAACACATTATAACCATTACCGTAACAAAGTTAAACGAAGCACGCAATTTCCTTAAAGAATAATCTTAATCATGTCTAAATTGATTGACATAAGGTTCATTAAAATTTCATCAAGAATAATAAATTTCTTGTATCGATTGCATTCCAATTGATGTTACAGTCACACCATTACAGTAACATTGTTACTGTAATACACGATATTCAGAAAAATATTCCGCTGCAATAATAATGTAACTCCATAGCATATGCTGCACATTGAAGGTGAAGTTTCCGTGAAAATATGCTTATGTTGAGTAAGAAGCAACAATGAGTCCCACAATAATAAGATAGGATTAATATACATTGTAAAAGCAATAATTGTTTTTCACAATAATTACAAATTCAGTTCTCTTATGCAGTTTTAATGTTACAGTAACGCTATTACAATAACAAGTGTCGGTAATTTTACGAAACCTAATTTAATTCCTATAGTTATCACAATTTTCATGAAAACAAATCCAGATATGAATTTCACAATGTTATAAGGCTATTTTTTTTTTACAAACACAAAGAACACATATAGTAGTCCGTAAATAATATAGAGATGATGTTATAACACGAAACATCAATTAAAAGTCAACAAAACTAGAATTAAAATCATGTTCTAGTTAATTTCCAGATCTAGAAAATTAAATATTCAACTAAATAAACCACAAAAGTTCTATTATCAATCCCTAATTCCTTTTTTCGATTCTAAATCATGACATGAATCAATCACTTTTTAACAAAGCACGAAAAAACAAAATTCGTTAGTTTCATCAATAATAACCCAAACTTTTTCGGAAAGAATATGAATACATCATATAATGTGTCATTGTACTAATGAAGAAATTAAAATCTCAAGACAATATTTAGCGTTAGATCCGAGTAAAATAATGAACACGAATTGACGAAATTAAGAAAAAGAAAGGTAAGAGGAACTTAATTTCACCTGAAAGATGAGTAAATCAAAATTCGCTTGAAATTCAAAAGTTGATTAATCGCCGTTGCTAATTAATAGAGGAAGAAAGCGAGTAATATAAATTGATAATGGAATATCATTTGTTGATTTGCAGGAAGTTTTAATTAATTAAGATGATTCAATTGAACAATCGTTCATATAATTTCATAAATTATACAGGAATTGAGAAACAAAGGAAGAAGATGAGTTAGAGAGATGTTTAGAGAGAGAAAGTGTTATTGAATTATTATCAGAGAAGTATGTAACATGAGGTTTATATAGCTAGGTTAGTTATGGTTTGTGAGAATTAATCTCAGCTGTTGATTTATGTTAGATCTAATGGTTGAGATTCACGGGACGTACTCACCTAAGTTATGTGGACTTACCGGATGCAGTTTCTATAAATATATATATATATATATATAGGAAGGATCATGTGAGTCCTCTTAGAGAAGTTAAGTCCATAAGTCCTCTTAGAGGCCATTGGATCTTGAAAATGACGGGTTGAGATGAAAACAAGAAAATGGTCATTAGTGGGTGTTTAATCCACTTCTCTCACATCCACACTAATCAAACCCCTTAATACATCTATCCCTCTAACACACTTTTTCCACACAATTCAATTCATTCTTAACACTCCCTCCTTCTCTCTACAAAAATACTCCTTCTCTCTAAAACACCCTCCTCTATTCTCTCTAAATTCAAACCAACCACCAAAACCAACAAAAACAAAAAAACCTAGATCTAAAAAAAAACTCCTCTCATCTTCCTCACAATGGCCTCCGTCGACCACCACACCGCCGGCCTCCGTCGACCACCACACCGCCGGCCATCCCCTCTCTTCTTCCTCACCACGGCCACCGCCGGCCTTCCCACGTCCCCTGCCACCGCCACCGCTCCCTTCACCACCACCGACCTCCCTCCTGCCTAACAACCGCCACAACAACCACCACCAAGACAAACCCAAAAAAAACCAAATCTGAAAAAAACAAAACAAAAAACCACCCCCTTCTTCCACCCTCTACCCTCACGACCTACCACCACCCTCCATCCCGACGACCTACCACCACCCTCCATCCCGACGACCTACCACCACCACCGACACTTTTTTTTTCTCTTGCTCATTGCGCTTTTTTTTTTTCTCTTAGAACTATGGGTTTTTCACTTTTAATTATATTTTTTTTTTGATCTACTTTTTATTTTCCAGATTTAGTGTTAATTTTTTTTTTTTTTCTTTTTCTCTTCTCATAGATTTACTTAAAAGTACTATTAATTTCGAAAAAACAATAAACAAGTTATGTATATCTACTTTTTTTTTTTTATCTTATTTAGTTGATTTTAATCCTACATCTACTAAAAAAAGAACACAAATTCTCATTTGTGACGGACACTATCCGTCACAAGCTTAAGACGGGTACTATATTCTCTCACAAAATACCCATCAAGGGTGAGTGGAGAGCACATGGGGGGTGCCCACCTTGTCCCCTCTACCCATTTTCTCTCACAAAATACCCGTCGCAAGATCCGATCCGTCGCAAGCAAGACCTACTGAAAAAAGAAATAGATTTTTGAAAAAAAAAATTGTATCATCTCGTATTTTTAATGCAATAAATAGTTATTGTTGTTATTATTGGTTATTTATTGACTGAAGTTACACAATTAAAGATTGAAGTTACACTTTTAAGGCTTGAAGTTACACTTATAAGGCTTGAAGTGACACTATTAAGGCTTAAAGTTACACTTTTAAATAATAAAGTTACATTATTAAAAACTGAAGTTTTTTATGTTTTTATTTTTTAGATCTCATTATTATTTTTCAAGTTTTTTATGTTTATTACTTTTTCAGATCTAAAAAACCACGTGTTTTTTTTGTGGTTATTGGTGTTGTTTCACTGAAGTTTCACATATAATGACTGAAGTTACACTTTTAGTAACTGAAGTTACTCATATAATTATTGAAGTTACACAGTGTTTTTGCTTAAGTTACACATTTTTTTTACATGTTTTATGTTTTTTTTTCAAATTTGTTATGTTTTTATTTATTTATTTTAGATTTCGTATGATTTTAGTATGATTGATGGTATGATTTTAGTATGATTTGATTTTAGTATGATTTGATTACAAATTTATTTTTTATATGTTTTAAGTTACACAGTATGATTTTGCTTAAGTTACACTATTATGTTTTGATTTTAGTATGATTGATGGTGTTTTTGGACTGAAGTTACACCGTTTTGGACTGAAGTTACACTAGTAATGACTAAAGATAACATGTCTTAAAATTACATTATTAAAAATTAAAGTTACACTTTTAAGGACTGAAGTTACACTTTTAGGGACTGAAGTTACACTATTAAGATACTGAAGTTATACTATTAAGAGACTGAAGTTATGCTTGAAGTTGTACAATTAAGAACTGAAGTTATATTAGTAAGGACTAAAGTTACCAAAATATGCCTTAAAGTTAAAACAATTTAAATTAAAATTTTCAAATGACTAAAGTTACATAAACATGTCTTAAAGTTACATACATATGTCTTAAAATTAAAGTTACACAAATACGGTTTGAAGTTACACTTGTAAAGACTGGAGTTACACTCATAAAAAGGTTCAAATCAAATAAATTGTCTTAAGTTACAAAAATTCAAATTTGTGCCGTTGAAATCATATTTTAGCTTGAAGTTACACAAATAATGGTTGAAGTTACAATCAGAAAAGGCTAAAATCACATAAAATTGTCTTAAAGTTACATAAATTCAAATTCATATAGTCGAAATCACATTTTAGATTTAAGTTACACAAATAATGGTTGAAGTTACACTCAGAAAAAGGCTAAAATCACATATACTTGTCTTAAAGTTATAAAAATTCAAATTTATATAGTCGAAATCATATTTTAGTTTGAAGTTACACAAATAAGGGTTGAAGTTGCACTCGTAATGACTAAAGTTAAACTCATAAAAAGGCTAAAATCATATAAACTTGTGTTGAAGTTTCATAAATTCAAATTTATATAGTCGAAATCACATTTTAATTTGAAGTTACTTAAATAGGGGCTGAAGTTACACTCATAAATCTCAGAAACTCAAAAGTGCTCTAATGTGATTAACTAAAGGCTATAGAGAGAAAGTTAATTAATTAGTGCATAGGTAATTGATTAGTGTTAAGTGTGTTTTTGTCTCTACAATCTCATCCATCCATCTCCTTCATCCAATGGCTAGGATGAGGACTCATGGACTCAAAAAAAAATGGGGTGGACTCATAAGAACCTATCTCTATATATATATATATATATATATATATATATATATATATATATATATATATATTTAGAAGAGATCATATGAGATTTCTCAATTTGGTGAGATCTCCGTACCAATCTGAGCCACTCATTTAGATGAGATCAATGGCTCTCATTTAATCAATGAATGGACTAGGAAATGAATAAACAAACTAAGGTCAAACCCACAAACAATTCAATTAGACAATATTTTTTTCAAACACGCAACAATATTAAAAAATTCACATTTGAAATGGATAAAATACTAAAAAAAATATTGTAAAATGAAGGACAAATATTATGCATAAAGTGACATATTTTTTTTAAATGGAGTAACTTAAAGGACATTTAAAAATACAAAATCGTAATATAGGTTAAAATTATATTATTTTATTTTAATTTATACTAAAAAATAATATATACTTTTAGTGACAGATATTGTTACTAGAATAACAGAAATAACATTTAAGTAACAAAATGTAATTTACGTAAAAAATATTATTTGATTTAATTTAAAATAACATATAACACTTTTAGAGTGACATATTTTGTAACTAAAGTAGAAGAAATAACATTTAAAAGGAAATAAAAAACTGAAAAATGAGCTTGATAATGTGATATTATCATATTTACTCGGTTATGTGAGATTCGAACTCACACCTTGTGCAATTTGCACAATGCTCTACCTTTTGAGCTAATAGACGGAAAAATATCAAACTTTTGATTGTAAATGAATGACAAAAAATATGCCTAAAATGGCAGAAAATGTACCTAAAGTGACAATAAACTATATACCACCGAAATCTAACTTTTGACAACAATAGTTGTAAAAAAAAAACAAAAGAAAATGACAGAAAATATGCCAAAAGTGACGAAAAATGTATCTAAAGCGACACAAAATCATACAACGCCATATCTTACTTTTGACAATTAAAGTTGTCAAAAAATGACTAGAAAATATAATGACAAAAAATATATCTAAAGTGACAGGAAATGTACTTAAAGTGACACAATGTCATACACCAACCAACCTCAATTTTGACTATTATAGTTGTCAAAAAATGAAAGAAAATAGAAAGACATAAAATATTTCTAAAGTAACGAAAAATGTACCTAAAGTGACACAAAATCATACACTACTCAATCTCACTTTTAACTATTATAGTTGTAAAAAATTGACAAAAAATCGAATGATGGAAAAAATGCATAAAGTGACGTAGAATTTATCTAAAGTGACACAAAATCATATATTACCCAATCTCACTTTTGACAATTATAGTTGTAAAAACATGGCACAAAACATGCCTAAAGTGACGAAAAATGTACCAAAAGTGACACAACATCATACATCAGTCGGTCTCACTTTTAACTATTATATAATTTGACAAAAATTGAATGACATACAAATATATCTACAGTGACGGAAAATGTGCCTGAAGTGACGTGAAATGTGCCTAAAGTGACACAAAATAATAACGGAAAATTCACATGATACCCCCGAGGTTTGCCATTTTGCACGAAATACCCAAAATTTTGATTTAGAAAACTTTAAGAGGTCATAACTTGTGTTTACGAGATCATAAAGTGACGATTTTTTTTTTTCAAATCGATCATCTTTCCGAGAACTACGATTTGAAAAAAAAATTATTGTATTTGGATCCCGTAGCTAGGAGTTATTGCATGTCAAAGTTTTTTTGACCGAACAAACTTTGAGCGAGCATATCTCTTGGTTACGAATTCCGAACTCGACAATTTTTTTTTTTCAAATCGTAGTACTTGGAAAGACGATCGATTTGAAAAAAAAAATCGTCACTATAGATCAAAATTTTCTAGATCAAAATTTTGGGTATTTCGTGCAAAATGGCAAACCTCGAGGGTATCATGTGAATTTTCCGAAATAATAAACCATTCTATCTCACTTTTGAAAAACATATTTCATTAAAAATATCTCACTTTAACAACTATTTCAGGAAGTAGACGACCACTTTTCAGCATTTTTCTGCCAAAAAATCACTTTTACAACAACTTTCAGCATGCAGGATCATTTTTACAACACTTTCAGCAAGAAACAACATTTTTTACGGCCATTTCAGCAAGTAAATATCCATTTTACAGCATATTTCAGCAAGAAATATCACTTTTACAGCAATTTTCAGGAGTTTTTTTTTTCAAAAGTAGGTTTCAAATACAAAGAATTTAACAAAATGGGGCGACTTTAAAAGATATTATCTAAAATGGGTCCACGTAGGATCGGTATGGACAAAGCTGTGCCAGGAAATAAGTCGCTCTCCCCCTCAGCGATCTTAGTGATTAGTAAACAATTTTTAAATAAAAAAGTTGAAGAAAGTCGCTTGGGCGCATAGCGACTGACTGTTTTGGAAAAACAAATGTAAGGACAATTGTAAATAGAGAGAATAGAGCACGCAATCTCATACTCAAATCATCCTGCACTAACCACTAAGCCCAATAGACGTTTGCTAATTAAACACACAGTTAACATTTAATTATCACATTTAAGTTGTTCAGCGTGTAATAAATGAGTTTAATTAATACAAGCACTATTAAGGGAAAGGGACATTGAAATATGCTTGGCTTGTTGGTTATTGTTTATATACTCTGCTTACAAAGCATCGCGGGTTCGATTCCTGTAAGGCAGTTATCCATATTTTATTTTTTAATTTTAAAACAGTCGTCAGTCACTATGCGCCCAAGCGACTTTCTTCAACTTTTTTATTTAAAAATTGTTTACTAATCACTAAGATCGCTGAGGGGGAGAGCGACTTATTTCCTGGTACAGCTTTGTCCATACCGATTCTACGTGGACCCATTTTGGGTAATATCTTTCAAAGTCGCCACATTTTGTTAAATTCTTTGTATTTGAAACCTATTTTTGAAAAAAACTCAATTTTCAGCACCAAACATCATTTTACAGCATTTTTAGCAAAGAAACATACATTTTACAGCATTTTGAGCAAGAAACAACATTTCTACTAGCAAGTTAACAAAAACAAGTCAACAAAAACGTCTAAATCATTGAGTAAAATTGAAATAAATCGTAAATATGCAAATATACAATCAACAACATAATAGCAACAAGACTAAACAATTTTCGAGTCGGAATAAAGCAAACAAAGGCACACAAACGTTAAATGAGTGCAATTAACTCTTTAAATCAATTCAAAATAAGTGAATATGACAAAAATTTAAAAAATTAAAGCAAAAGGCAAGAGAATTACCTGCGAATGTGAGTGAAAACAGCGGAATCGTCGTCAAACATTAGCGCATTCCTTTTATTACAGTTCGATCGCCATCAACTCGAGCCTAATATAATAGAGTCGCGGAAATTGAAATTCAGATCTATAAACGGAAAAAGCTGATTTAAAAATACAAGATACGCTTTTAAATGACAAATTTTCATGATTATTATTCAATTACAATCAGTTGATGAATCTATTGAATTAGAATTGAAATTAACCTAACTTTTGATTATGATGACAAATTTTCATGACAAATGTGATCATAATCACCGAAAAACTTGATTATGATGAAATTAAATGTCGATAAAAACAAAAAGAACAGCAAAAATAATTTCTAAACTATACCGGATAAGTGTTATCGTACATGGGTTGGGTTGAATACATAATATGTACCCATATTTATATTAGAACAATCTACCTAAACTAGGATACCAAATAATACCAAATATTTAAGTAGAACAATCTACCTAAACTAGGATACCAAATAATACCAAATACCCTATTAATATTGTATCCTAATATATTCTATATTCATATTTATTATATCTTAATATTATCTCATATGACCTCATAAGAGATCTTATTCCTTAATACCCTCCCTCAAACTTATGGTAATTTGACTAAATTTCCATGAGTTTGAAAATACAATAATTAATAAGTAAAAAAAATGTCGACTTTTCTTCGTCTTCAAATCTTCTTTTTCATCAGTGCGTATACGACCCACCGGCCACGATCGGTGCGTAACTCGCCAGTATAATGCGTAATCAACTCGCCAGTTAAGATAAGTGCGTAACTCGCCAGTACATACGGAGGGGTAACCACCTACCCACTCATATAAATAATGCGTAATCGACACGCCAGTCAAGATAAATGCGTAACTCGCCAGTACATACGGAGGGGTAACAACCTACCCACTCATATAAATAATGCGTAATCGACTCGCCAGTCAGGATAAGTGCGTAACTCGCCAGTACATACGGAGGGGTAACCATCTACCCACTCATATAAATAAATATATGACATAAATATAATCAATACGCCTCGTCTCACGACACGAGGAGAACCGAATATTAAGATGCATGGGTCGAAAACTCAAAACCCACCATCAAATTGTCAAAGCAGAAAGATCTCAAATACCACGTTTAGTATTTTGCGTAGGAAAACATTGTAGTGAGCAACTTGCTCATTGTAACTAGATCCTTAAGGTAAACAAAATACCTTGTTGAACAATATAAATACGGACAACAGATGCATAGGAACATATATTTTTTGGGTTTTTTTTTTTATTATTCTTTTGAACTAAAGATAATTTAGATAGTAAATAACGAAATCCCGTACTATAACGAAATCCCGCCGGTAGGTTTCTTACATTATTAACCCACCGGCGAGGTAGCGGAAGCGATTTTTGTAGAGTCCTCAAGAAAAAGGCTCTGATACCATGATAGATTTTATAATAGAGTAATTCTTATTGATAATAATATTGTGTTGTGTTGTTTTGAATACATAATATGTACCCATATTTATAGTAGAACAATCTACCTAAACTAGGAAACCAAATAATACCAAATATCTAAGTAGAACAATCTACCTAAACTAGGATACCAAATAATACCAAATACCTTATTAATATTGTATCCAAATATATTCTATATTCATATTTATTATATCTTAATATTATCTCATATGACTCCATATGAGATCTTATTCCTTAATAAGAGATGCAAAAATACGAAAGAACTTGAAGAAATCGAAGTTCGATGAAACAAAGAAGACGAGATGAAAGATGCAGACTGATAGGAGAAAAAAAATTTGGTATGCTGTATGAATAAGAGGAAGGGATTGTACATTGATATTGGGATTATAAGATAGATATATGACGTGGCTTAATCTGAGCCAGTTCTTGTTATTTGTTTGGATGGTCCAGATTGGTCCGCTGACCTCACCAAAAACAAGGGGATCTCATATATTCCCATATATATATATATATATATATATATATATATATATATATATATATATATATATATATATAATTGGGCTCCTGTGCGAACTAGAAGTTGGGTGCGAACTGTACGAACTCCTTTAAATGACCACATAAAGCTATTCAAAAACAAATCCCACCCATACCTTCTCTTTCCTTCATCCTTACCAACCTTCCAAACTATCTTCTCCCTTGTCTTTATCCTCCGCCTGCACCATCATTACAACTTCCGGTCACCCTCATAAGTGTCGGACTCGACGATACTCCTGTTGCTAGCCACACCGACGAACCCAACCAACCACCAACACCTTCGTCGGCGACGAAAACGTCGACGGAAACCATTTAACAGCTCTAAATTTCCTAATAACCTCGCTGGATCAAATTAAATTTCAAATCTTACTTATTTTTTGGTAGATCTAACATTTCAACCGAGTTTTATGAAGAAAAAAAAGTAATTGGGGTACGTTTAAGATGTGTGGTAGCCATTGGTATGTTACGTGGGTCGTCGTGGTGATGGGATTTGAATGGGCGAGAGGTCGCCCGTGGGAGGATGTTCACTTGTAATAGTCTGGTGATGTAGGGACGGCGTCGTTGAGTGCTCGGTGTTTCGAGTAAATTCAACCCCGAAATCCGCAATCATCAAACAAAAACATACAGTATGCAAGAATCAATAACTTCATAAAATTACATATCTATATAAACTAAAGACCCAATTTTGAGCAACTGGGTTTAACACAAACTAACAGTAATTAGTTAATTAGAGTAATTAGGGTAAATAGGGTAATTAATTAAAGAAAAAAAAAGAGACCAGCTTGAGAGCATTAGCAACGGAGTGAGAAGAACTTTGATTGAGAAATTCAACACCAGGCATATAAATTGACTGCCAACAAAGGATCGACAGTGATACCATGTGGGACATGTGGTGGTTCGACGAGGCTTGCGACAGTTCCGCTAGTGAATTAGTTAGGTCTAGTGATTTGTTTTTGCTTTATGTTAGCTTGTTCATACGCCAATTATATGTACATCGATATTGTTTTGATTAAGTCACCTATATTGGCCCTTTGTTTACGTTTGTATAGGGTACAAATCTTATCACGTACACCTTATATGTTTTTGTGTATATGATATGGTGAGGTTGTGTATCTAGCATTAGATTTTGTGTATCTACCCTCAATTTTGTGGATGTAGTAATATTCCTTTATTTTTACGCATAAAATTGGAACCGTTTGATGATGCAAGCATACGATCTCGACCTTCGAAAGAAAATGGTCTCTCCATTTCACTTTAGGAAATGGAGAGGACTTATGAAATAACATATTGTTTGCATTTTTTTCATTTTAGATATGCCTTTAGCTAGCTAGATACGTACCTTTAGGTAGCTAGATACACTTCGTTAAGTTGCTCGATACATGCCTTTAGCTAGCTAGATACGTACCTTTAGGTAGCTAGATACACTTCGTTAAGTTGCTAGATACATGCTTTTAGCTAGCTAGATACGTACCTTTTGGTAGCTAGATACACTTCGTTAAGCAGCTAGATACATGCCTTTAGCTAGCTGGATACATTCGCTTAAGTTATTAGATACACCCCTCTAATTATGTGGATACACTTCTTTAAATTGCTAGATACATACCTTTAACAATTTAGATACACTCGTTTAAGTTGTTAGATACATTCCTCTAACTAGGTAGATACATTTCTTTAAATTGCTAGATACATAACTTTAGCTATTTAGATACACTCGTTTATGTGACAACCCTCGCGAATGCGGAAATATAAAACAAACAAGCATGTGAAATATATTGCGGAAATAGGTAGTTTTAAAAACTTTTATACATGCAAGTTAAATAGAACGAGGAGTGTCAAAATATTACAACTATATACGGAAATACAACAAAGAGACGGGGTCTCTTAAAATGTTAGCAAAGAACAAGTGTTTAGCAAAATTAGCTAATATCGTCTAGAGGTGAAAACTTCCAGGGACAACGCCCGCTAGCTCACACCCGAACCCAAAATAGTCAAGCAAAAAGCCATCCATTGCAAGCAACCTGTTCATCCATGAAAAACATGAACGCCACAATCACTAGGGAGTAACTCCGGGTTCTCCCAGCCATATCACATTAAACGTAAATATAAGGGAATACAAAAGTAAAATCATGCATATATAGATATACATGTGAGATACAATACGAATAGATAGGCAATACGAGATAAAATGATAAGATCATATGGGAATCAAATCCGAACCATCATGCTATTCAAAGACTCGGAAAGACACTCTTAGGCAATCGAATACGCTCACAAGGGCTTGCATCTCACCGTTAGCGGTATAAGATTGATAAGATTGAGACTCGACAGACAAACCAAGTCAAGTCATGCGATGATCACATAAATCCAACATATTATCATCCATTCACGAACCAAGACAATGACGGTGTCCAATCATGCAATGACCATGAACAATATCATAAAATCACGCATTCAAAGAACGACACAAGACGACCTTTCTCACGGTAAATGAAACGCACTAGCATCGTGTACATGGCAATGTAGAAACAGGCAACTCCACGGGATAAAACATGTCCTGAACGCATACAGATCACCATTTCGTATATGTGCACTAATTCCCGGTGGAAGGACGATAATAAATATCCGGTCCTAGTCTAAACCCGGCCAGGATCTCGGAATAAACGTGTTCCGATTCGACATGCGATAAAACGTTTCGCATCCAAGACTCGGGCTTATAATAATAAATGCCGAGTACCCCAAATTCGGTAGATCAATTCACGAAAGAGGAGGAAAAGAGCTCAAGCCTCATAACATGCGGTACGCTACATGCAAATAACACCACCTCGCAAGTACACAACATTTGACGGCCGGGTCGATCAACGCATAGCGTTCAACTCCCAACAAAGTCGTCGTATGCCCACTAACACATGCATTTAAGCAGTAGGATACCTCTCCGTTCCGACATTCCAGCCTTACGAAAGGGAAGGTAGCCAAGGGAATGAGAATACAAAGCACAAGACAAAATAGTGCTCAAACCGTAACATTTGTGAAAACCGACTCAAAGTGGGAACATACCAAAAACCGTCACGAAACATGTGATACAAGCGAATAAAATATCATATATCCAAAACATGAATATTATAAGTCACTACGTAAAATTATACGATAAACGGATCATGCGAACTATTATAAATTACGAGTTTTAGAAGTTAAAGGAAAAATATACAGCCGTGTTCCAGGCCGGGCAGGAGACCGGTGGCCGGTGGGCCGGCTCAGAACACAGGGCAAAAACCAAAAATCATAGAAAACAGAGAAATGTGGTCTGGGCCGGTCGGTGGACCGGCGGCCGGTCGACCGGCACAGAACCCCTCTTCATACAAAATCCAAAATTTCCAAAGGTGTTACTGATGTGTTCCCAGCCGGTTGGCAGACCGGCGGCCGGTCGACCGGCAGGGAACACCAGTTCACCCGTGAGCCTTGCTCACTTAACCAATTCAATCCAATTCTCATATCTGCTTCTAATAATCATCAACAATCAATATATATCATCAACATTCATCATATAACATCATCCATTAATCATAGCATGATTTCTAATCTTCCTAATCGTATTCTAAATACGATTTCTAGCGTATAAACATGTAAAACACGTAAATGATACCGAGTAACCTTTCACCGTTACCTTTAAGCGTCTTTACTACTCGTCAAGCTCCTCTTCAATAAGGTAATAGTCTTTGTCGGGATCTTGGAGATCACCACCTACAAATAGATCATAAAAGATGAATGAAATTCATCTTGAGAAAGACGGAAAATTTGAAAAGCGAGAAAGACGATGATTTTAATATCTATACGGATAGAGGAAGGTACGGGGAGAAGAATGAGACGAACTTACGTGAATTCTATCGAGTAATGAAGAAGTTACGATGATTCAAGGATCGAAAAATGGATGGAAACAAGGGTTTGGGATTTCTTATGAAGGAAGAAATGTGTTTGTTTGATTTTGAGTAGGAAAAATAGGTTAAGGAGCATGAGTATAAGTAAGGAAAAAGTCAACTAAAAGTCAAACTCGCCTTAAGACGGGATTCCCATGGAATCTCGCGGAAATTCCAAGTACGAACTCGGAAATTCTAAATTCGACTCGAAACTTAAAATTATAAATAAAAACTTAAATTTGCTGAAAAGATTTCGTAAAAGATTTCTACTTGAAAAATAGGGTACATTTCCGGGTGTTACAATCACCCCACCTTTTAAAAAGTTTCGCCCTTGAAACTTGAGGGAAAGAAATAATACCTTACTCGAAAAGACTCGGATATTTACTACGCATAGAAGCTTCGGTTTCCCAAGTCTCTTCTTCGACATTTGCACTTCTCCACAAGATTTTCACCAAAGGAACTACTTTACTTCTCAACTTTCTATCCTTACGATCTAAGATACGGATCGGCTTCTCTTCTAAGGATAGATTCGGTTCAAGCTCGGGCAATTCCTTTTGAAATACATGGCTTGGATCACTAACATACTTTCTCAATTGAGTAACATGGAATACATCATGAACCTTAGCCAAATTCGGCGGCAAATCCAACTTATAAGCAACGACACCAATCCTCTTCACAATATCAAAAGGTCCAATGTACTTCGGGCTCATCTTACCCTTAACACCAAACCGTTTAACACCCTTCATAGGAGACACCTTCAAGAACACTTTATCACCCACTTCAAATTCTAACGGCCTTCTTCGGATATCGGCATAAGACTTTTGACGGTCTTGAGCGGCTTTCATTCTATCACGAATGACCTTCACATTATCACTGGTTTCAACAAGAATATCGGGGCCTAAATCACGATTGTCACTCAATTGATTCCAACATATAGGACTCCGACATTTCCTTCCATAAAGAGCTTCATATGGAGCCATCTTAATAGATGCATGATAGCTATTGTTGTAAGAAAACTCCACCAACGGTAAACTCTTTTCCCAACTAGACTGAAAGTCAAGAGCACAAGCCCTAAGCAAGTCTTCTAAAGTCTGAATAGTCATCTCAGTCTGACCATCCGTAGCGGCATGAAAAGCAGTACTCATCAACAACTTACTACCCATGGCCTCTTGCAAAGCCTTCCAAAATCTCGAACAGAATCTCGGATCTCGGTCGGATATAATCTCCATAGGAACACCATGATATCTAACAATTTCATCAACATAGGCTTTTGCTAAACGATCCAAATTCCAAGTTTCTTTGACCGGAATAAATCTAGCACACTTGGTCAATCGATCAACAAAAACCCAAACGGCATCTTTACCTCCAACGGTCTTCGGCAAAGCCATAACAAAATCCATTGAAATAGATTCCCACTTCCATAGCGGAATATCCAACGGTTGTAGCAATCCACCGGGTCTCTTGTGTTCAATCTTCACTTGTTGGCAAGTAAGACATCTTCCAACATAAGATACAACATCACCCTTCAAGTTTGGCCACCAAAACTGTAGCTTCAAATCCTTGTACATCTTATCACCCCCGGGGTGAATAGAATAAGGGGAAAGATGAGCTTCATCAAGAACTCGCTTCCTCAAATTAAGAGCATTAGGAACAAATAAACGACCATGGAAACGAAGAACACCTTCATTATCAAACTTGAAATCCTTACCTTTACCTTCAAGAATCTTGGCTTGGATAGACTTGTAGGTAAGATCATCAACTTGGCTTTCACGGATTTCACGGAGAAACACAGGCTCGGCAATCATAGCCCCAACATGAACAAATCCACGCTCTACAAACTCCAAACTCAAACTTCGAAACTCGGCACAAATATCAATAGGTAAAACATGCAAAGCATTCAAAGCATGAGAAGCTTTCCTACTAAGAGCATCGGCAACCACATTTGCCTTCCCTTCATGATACAATAACTCAAAATCATAATCGTTCACCAACTCCAACCATCTTCTTTGCCTCATATTCAACTCTTTTTGAGTAAATATGTACTTCAAACTCTTGTGATCGGTGAAGATACGACAATGAACTCCAATTAAATAATGCTTCCATACTTTCAAAGCATGAACAACGGCGGCCAATTCTAGATCATGAGTAGGATAGTTCACTTCATGAACTCTCAATTGCCTTGAAGCATAGGCCACCACCTTCCTACTTTGCATAAGAACACAACCTAATCCCATTTTAGAAGCATCACAATAGACATCAAAGTCTATTCCATCTTCGGGCAAAGTCAACACCGGAGCGGTAGTTAACCTCTTCTTTAACTCTTGAAACGCTGCTTCACAAGCTTCATTCCATAGGAATTTGGTTTCCTTCTTCAATAACTGAGTCATAGGTCTAGCAAGCTTAGAGAAATCCTTGACAAATCTTCGGTAATAACCAGCTAAACCAAGGAAGCTTCGAATCTCTCTAATATCAGTCGGACTCTTCCAATCAACAACGGCCTCAATTTTAGAAGGATCCACCATTACACCTTCTTTCAAAATCACATGCCCAAGAAAGGACACTTTAGGTAACCAGAACTCACACTTAGAGAACTTAGCATACCACTTCTGACGACGTAGAACACCCAAAATAATCCTCAAATGAATAGCATGCTCATCTTCGGATTTGGAGAAAATAAGAATATCATCAATGAATACCACCACACACTTGTCAAGATACTCACTAAATGTGCGGTTCATTTTATCCATAAAGATAGCAGGAGCATTCGTCAATCCAAATGGCATTACCTTGAACTCATAATGTCCATACCTCGTACTAAAAGAGGTCTTCGGAATATCAACATCTCTAACCGGAATTTGATGATAACCCGATCTCAAATCAATCTTCGAAAAAGTAGAAGCACCCTTTAATTGATCAAACAAATCCTCAATTCTAGGTAAAGGATACCTATTCTTGATTGTAATCCGATTTAATTCACGATAATCGATACACAACCTCATAGAACCATCCTTCTTCTTCACAAAAAGAACAGGAGCACCCCAAGGAGAGGCACTTGGTCGAATAAAGCCTTTTTCAATCATATCATCCAACTGCTTCCTTAATTCTTTCAATTCAGACGGAGCCATACGATAAGGAGCTTTGGCAATTGGACCAGAACCAGGAACAAGATCAATAGAGAAGTCAACATCTCTCTCGGGAGGAATCCCGGGCAATTCTTCGGGAAATACATCAATGAATTCTCGAACAATAGGCGCATCTTCAATACTTGGCAAAGAGATATTTGAAGAAGTCACAACACACAAGAATGCTTGGTAACCTTTTCTAACCATACTTACCAACTTCAAAGCGGAAATTAAAGACACACCTTTACGGGGATGAGATCCCTTATAGGTTATTCTAACACCTAAAGGACTCTTTAAGAAAATCTTTTGGTCACGACACTCGAACCTAGCATGATACATAGCTAGCCAATCTATACCTAAAATAATATCAAACTCTCCTAGAGGAAACTTAAGGAGATTTGCGGGAAAAATAGAACCCGAAATAGATATTGGTACATTTGGATAAAGGGTTGAACAAGAGATAATATCTCCAGATGGTAAGGATATGGGAGTATCCTCACTAGATGTAGGCTTGATTGATAATTTATTAGCATAGGTTGATGACACAAAAGACATAGAAGCACCGGTATCAAATAAAATAAGACACGGTTGCTCTAAGATTGAGAACATACCCGTAATAATCTCGGGATGAGCGTCGGCTTCGGCACGGCTCATGACAAAGATTGAACCCTTAGGCTTAATTAGGAGGAGGAGGGGGCAACTTTCGATCGGGGCAATCCTCGTAACGATGACCACCCTTTTGACAAAAGTAGCAAAGATAAGGTCTGTTTGAACAAGGCACACCGGGATGGTGTGGTTGTCTACAACGATTACACTGACGACCTTGAGCTTGAGCTTGAGGAGCATAAGGCCTATGAACTAAATTTGAAGTAGCTCTAGGAATAAAAGGAGTAGGATTCCTTGAATAAGCATTGGAAGAAGAATTTAACCTCTTCTTGTTAGCATAGGAATTTGAAGAAGACGGAATAAACGGCCTCTTCCCAAAAGCATTCGGCCTAGGAGCATAAGAAGGAGAGGGATTATTCAATAAAGCTTCATCCCTAATAGCCTTCATTGAATTTTCAGCCCACAAGGCATCGTCATAAAGATCTCCAAAGGATGCGGTACCCCTTCTCACTTTACTCTGAAGAACGGCATTCAACTTGTTACGATAATAGAATGCACGGTCTTCATCATCTCGAATAAGCCTCGGCGCAAAATGAGCGAGCTTATTAAACTCCGTAGTAAACTCTTGAGCGGATAGGTTACCTTGTTTAAAGTCAATGAACTCTTTAAGCCTTTGCTGCTTAAGCTCTTTAGGATAAAATCTACCTTCCACAAGAGCTTTAAAGCAAGCCCAGTTAAAGTCCTCTTCAAGAGTTGCGGTGGCACTTGTGATAGCCCACCAGTTGTCGACTTCTCTCACCAAGAAGTGCTTTGCA
>JAIUZE010067491.1:0-14803 GCA_022085475.1 Heliosperma pusillum
CTCGTCTCAAAATCTTCCCCTTTAAGAAATGACAAGAAAAACATTATTAGAACTTAAAATATGAATTCCCATAATTAAAGTGTTGAAAGCGATTTTGTCGGAATTGGAAATAAAACGTACTTGAAGATGGAGAGCGAAGAGGAGATTCTAGAAATATAAGTTAGGACGGATTTAATTAAGAAATGACGGTTTTATGATGATTTTGCTCAAGAACGACGAAGAACAAATGAAGAACGACGAAGAACGAATGAAGAACGATGAAGAACGATTAATTAGATCTTAATTTGATTGATTGTTAAATGAAAAGTTGTTGGTGAGTAATGAAAAGAAAGAAAATCTCAAGGCTTAAGAGGGGAAAAAGAGACGTGTGAAATGGAGAGGAATCGGGTCTGTTTTTACGCGATTTGCGGAGTTTAAGTTGACAGACCGATAAAGTTACAAATATCTTAGATATTTTTATTAGTTTAATCATCTTAATTAAAAGATCTAATATGAGTGGAAAAAAAGTGACATGGGGCGTATGACTCATGTCAAAGTCGGGTTTCGGGACTTAAGTTGACCCGGGAATAGTTAAATGACGTTGGTTAAACCGTAAAGTTTTCTTAATTCCGAATAAATTCAAAATAATTATATTAAATTATGATAAGTCTTAATAAATCTTTATAAAAATAAATCAAAAATATTATTTTTTTAAATAAAATTTCGGTCTTCAACTTACAAGGCGAGTCGGGAAAAGTCAACGAAAGTCAAAGTCGACTTAAAAGTCGAGAAAAGTCAAAGATGACTTAAAAGTCAAGAAAAGTTTATGACGACTTAAAAGTCAAGAAAAGTCAATGACGACTTTAAAAAGTCAAGAAAAGTCAAAGCCGACTTAAAAGTCAAGAAAAGTCAAAGATGACTAAAAACGGGATTTTCATGAAATCTCTCAGAAATTCCAAATACGAACTCGGAATTTCAAAATACGACTCGAAACAATAAATTCTATTTTAAAAACTTAAGTCTGCTGAAAAGTGTTAGTAAATATTTTTTCTAGAAAAATTGGGTACTTTTCGGGTTGTTACAATCACCCCTCCTTTTAAAAAGTTTCGTCCTCGAAACTTAGAAGAAGGAAAGTAACATATATGTAGGTCAATTCAAAACTGTTAAGAATATCCTTGTAATAAAAATACAAGGTCTTATCAATGAAACGGAAGGTTCTCGTCGGCCGTCAAAAACCTCGTCGTCCAAATCAAAGACTTAAAAGATACATTTTCGCATCAATAAATGAGAAAACTAGTTATCGAACGTCTCCAATAACAAGTCTCATCACTCCTTGACGGTAAAATACTTGAAATCATAAAATATTTCCAAAAGCTTTTAATTCAGAAATTTCATAGTAAGAATACTAACTCTATTATCTATTCCTAAAATTTCTAACTAAAGCTTATAGTAATCTATCTAAGAGAAATGATAATCGATAGAAGGAACGGAATATTCGAAAAATAAATCGAATAGAAAGAGGAAAAGAAGAAAGAAGAATGAACCACAATACTATCTTCCATCTATGAAACTTCCAATGTCGATTGTAACTCGTCACTACTAATTGCAACAGAATCTAGTCCTTAAGAGAGTGCACTATATCCTCAACATTTTCAATCATCCGATTCCTACCAAAATATTTCATAAGCATGACACATCGAGTAACAACTCCCAATTATTCAAATTCCATTAGAATCTTCTAAGGCCCATCGAAACTATTATTGGAAATCACCATCAAAATATTTATAATTAAGGAAACAAGACCGCTAACAACCACAAAGTAAAGGACTCACTATGAAATCCTTTAATCCAATTTATTCCAAAAATTCATTACCCCAACTTATTTACAATGAACCCTCTCATCCTCAAAAGTTGAATATCGAAACCTCAAAGAGATTAGTCACACAAATCTCGATTCACTTAACTTTTGCCAAACATAGTGCAATGCGACCGTAATCGATTTATCTATTTTTTTCCAAATTATTAATACATCGGTTTTCGCTTATGTCGATATTCCTCAAGTAGTCATCATATCCTAATTCCACAAAGTATTTATTCCCGTTAGGGTCCAACATTTAACGACAACAAATTCCCAAGTAACATTAAAAATCACTCAACTTTCTAACCATAACTACAACTATTCTTAAGCTTATTTCGATCCTCAAAAGATATTGCAACTTCAAGCTTTCATATTTTAAAACCACTAGGAGAATTTCATCCTAAGTTTATCCTCAAATCCTCATAATTATCTAAACACGGAACTAGCTTAATAGGATGGTTAGTTACCATATTCGAAACTTCTTAGTTACTCCAAAATAGACATATCATAAGCATGGTCTTCAAACCAATACTAAACTTCTAAGTCCAAAAGACTAAATTACTAATGAGTTAAGAAGTCATAGCCAACTCATTCGATCTTACACTATCGAATATCATGAACTATTTACACACAATTCATGACAAGCATCTAGCATTAAAATCATTAAACATATCTTACCACACCTTCCTCAAGGATACCAACTCTCACCACCATAGGGTGAAATTAGATCTATAACATTTTCTGCAAATCACAAGTTCATTCTAACAAACACTAATATTCCTCAAGATTCAAAGTTCTTCCAACTAAGTATAATATACCACAAACCGATGGTTATGACATCCAGAAAAATGTTACCAGAGGGAGGTAAGGATACCAATGTTAAGATGGAGGAACTATCAAGAGAAATTTCCAAGAGGTAAATAGGTTGGAGGAGAAAGGAGCACCTAGATAGAAAGAAGAGGGCATAATATTATAAGGACGAGAGAATTCATAGATGAAGAAGGAATTCACTTCAATTAGGCTTATAAATCTTCAAATCTTCGGTAGAGGATCCTCCTTCTAGGTAACACATATTCCACCCTAAGGCGTAATATTGCTCCTAGCAATCTGGCTAGCCATCCAAGCATAGCCTCCTTGGCAATTGTCTTCTTTATGAGGAGGGACCTGGTTGGCACTAACAACCATCTCTTCTACACGCGGTCCAACCGTCTTCATAAGAAACAAAACAAATTAAGTTACTCCTAACAATTAGCATAAACAATTAGACTACAACATAAATCCTAATCTACCCATCCTACCATTCTATCCCACAAGTTTATTATTTATTAAGGTCAAGTTATTTATACAAGGGTACACAAACGTGCGTCGGGAGCAAAAATGCTCTGATACCAACTGTGACACCCTCAAATTTGCGGAAAGAAAAAAAATAATTTAAATACATAACGAAGGGTGTCATAAATAAAAAGGTTCATTACCAAAGAAAATTTATATTATACATAAGAATTATACAAGACGGGAGACATATCTCCCGTATAAATACGGAAATAAAACGAGTGTATAATAATATACAATCTAAGAACCGAATATAGGTCCAAGGTAAATACTTCGCTCGCTAGCTCCTCAATGTACCCAATGTATGCATCACAAACCTGCCAACCGCATTAAATATAAACACGGAAGCCACAGTCAGTGGGGAGTAACTCCGAGTTCTCCCAGCCACGAAATGTCGAGTTTAATGAAACATGAATAACATAAAAGCAATGTATATAGAAAATACAAAACCTTAACATATATGATATGCTTTTCATGTTATAAACAAATAACTAACATATAACCTAGCATATGAAAGCTATCATGTGAATCCGATAATAAACTATAACACGAGGTAGGGAAGTTGGTATGCTAGCTCAGAGGTTCCTCTCAGAAACATGGCCGTGATACACTCAAACCCAATCAACACACTAATCATGTGAATCATTAACAATCGTAATCCAAACTCTATCAATCTTAGCCGGCTTGCAGCTCACCTTCTAAAACTCATAGAAGCATACATACATGAAGAACCAATACTCTAGCAAAAGCATGTTCTAGTTACGGCGATAGTCTACTTCTGTAACTCGAGGCTATACCACACAGGTAGGAAAACATCCTAGTCCCAGACTATCAGACCTAGCGACAACAGCTATTCCGTTTCCCCTCCCATGACATAACCGTTCTATGAGAAACCTCTAGGCGCCCCCCTAACAAGATGGCTAGTACTTAAGCTGGCTCCATTTTCCAAAGTGGAACTAGCGCCATGCCCCGCTTGGATATAAACCCCCCAGCCGAGACACAAAAGCTATCATTCAGTGAACATATACTCGTTAAAGGACAGACTTGGTCCTATCTATGTCATGGTCCCCAAGGCTACTCATTTAGAATTAGAATGGTCAAGACGCCATATTTTCATAATTCTCTATGGGGACTTAGTCAACACGACACCAACATATAATCAAACCGTCACAGGAACAACCTCCTATCATGTGACTAATTACATATAACTCATATTCAAATATCATATCGCCTCATATCTACTAAGGCTAATTCAATAATTAAATACCACCATACTTGAAGACAAATCCCCGACCCTAGTCCCGCGACGGGTCATCAGTCAAATCGGGGCTGACTAGATCTTAGTTTGACCAAACCCGTTGGATCAACCCGGCTAGAAACAGAGTCTTTATCACATAGACATAAAAGCAACATATTCATTACATGTTATTTTATTAAAACTTTTAACATGTGAATTATTATATCATACCCAAAACCCGTTTGACTAAAAGGATATTAAATTAAACTACGGTCTCGTCTTATAATTTCTAACATGTGAGAAATAATAATTTAATGAAAAACCTTTTTAATTAAATATTTGACTTATTAATATTTCTCGCTTGCTAATTATTACAAAACGCGATAAAAATGACGATAACTCAAAAACCGTCACAAGTCCCAAAGTGGGACCCACGGGCTGAGTTTGGGCCGGACCCCACATGGGCCTGAACTGGGCCCCACGGGCCTAAATGGGCTGTTTTGGCAGATTTTATACTTTTTACAAAAACCGTTTCTTAATTATTTCCCGCATGCTTAACTTAATTAAAACCCGTCAAAACAACCACATAACAATCAAACATCGACACAACCCAAAGACCAAAACCCGGACCCACCTTGACCAACCCAGACCGGGTCTGAACCGGCCTGGACCGGTCTGGTTTGGTCCGGTTTTGCTGCCTTTCCTCACGGTTCAATCACCACAACCAACACCAAATTTTTCCAACATGTTTTAATTATCAAACAACCATTTTAACATCCATCCATACAAAATTCATGATTATGAATAATCATCCAAATTCATCAAAAACAACCAACATGTTATAAATTCATAAAACACCATAATAACCACTACTTAACATGTTACTAACTAAAAATCATAAAATCATAATAATATGAACAAAAACTAAAGATGAACCAAAAACTAAAGGCTATGTGACATTTATTCGTCGAGTAAAACGGAATTGTTACCTTAGCTAGCAAAACAATTAGCACCAAAATAATAAGAAGTATATATATAATAAGAACCCTTCTACTAATCTTCACCCAAAATATACGAGTCCCCAAACTCGTCTTCAAAATCTTCCCCTATAAGAAATGACAAGAAAAACATTATTAGAACTTAAAATATAAATTTCCATAATTAAAGTGTTGAAAACGATCTTGACGGAATTGAAATTAAACCGTACGTGAAGATGGGAAGCGAAGAGGAGAGTCTAGAAATATAAGTTAAGACGGATTTAATTAAGAAATGAAGATTTTATGAAGGTTTTGCTCAAGAACGATGAAGAACAAATGATGAACGACGAAGAACACGAAGAACGATTAAAGAAAGCGATATTTTGATCTTTATTTGATTTATTGTAAAATGAAAAGTTGTTGATGAGTAAAGAGTGTGGGTTGAGCCGTGTAATTATAGGCAAGAATAGATGTCGGATTTTGAAATTGTTGTTACGTAATTGACTCGCGTTTAATAATTATTTTATGGTAAACGATTAAATATAATTAACGATAAAGTTAATTACACTAAATATCAAGATATTATGTTATTAATAATCAAAAGAAAGACAAATATCTAGTCCTATTAGAGGACTTATGAGCCGGGTGAAATGATGAGAAGACGGATCTGATTTCGATCGTTTTGCGTAATTTTCGTTAACTGATCGATAAAGTGAAATAATATCTAGATATTATGATATATTAATCAAAAGAAATCAAAATATCAAGCCTATTAGAAGAGGAAAGAGCCGTGTGATGTTGGGTGATATCGGGTCTGATTTTCCTCGATTTGCGTAATCTCCGTTGACGGATCGATAAAGTAACAAATATCTAAGATATTTGTATTAGTTTAATCGAAAGAATTAAAATATCCCAAGTGAGTGGAAAACGATGACATGGCCGCGTGACTCATGCCAAAGTCGAGTTTCGAATTTGTTACGGGATTTACGATGAGTCGGGAATAGTTAAATGACGTTCGGTTTACAACCGTAAAAGTTATTCTTTAAATTCCGAATAAATTCAAAATAATTATATTAAATTATGATAAATCTTAATAAATCTAAATAAAAATAAATCAAAAATATTATTTTTTTAAATAAAATGTCGGTCTTCAAACTTATGAGACGAGTCGGGAAAAGTCAACGGAAGTCAAAGTTGACTGAAAAGTTCGAGAAAAGTCGAAGATGACTTAAAAGTCAAGAAAAAGTTTATGACGACTTAAAAGTCAAGAAAAGTCGATGACGACTTTTTAAAAAGTCAAGGGAAGTCAAAGACGACTTAAAAAGTCAAGAAAAGTCAAAGATGACTAAAAATGGTCTTTTCATGGAATCCCTCAAAAATTCCAAATACGAACGCGGAATTTCAAAATAAGACTCTGAACAAAAATTCCTATTTTAAAAACTTAAGTTCTACTGAAAAGTGTTAGTAAATATTTTTACTAGAAAAATTGGTATTTTTCGGGTTGTTACAAAGAAAGTAAGGCAATTATAGATATCATTGCGCTGATTCTTCTTATAATGCTTGCGATAACAATAAAACTTGGACAATTTGGTGATGCTCAATGTATCCCATCAAACAAAAGAACACAACACCAGTTTGAAACGAGCAAATGGCAGTCTTCTTGTCACAAGAGCTGGACATATATAACACTGATTCATCATAAACTTAATAATTTTCATCATCTTCCATCCAACTACCGATCAACCTGTAAATTTTCATTATACGCATAAGTTTCAACTCTCCAACATATCAACCTGAAAATAACACTAATTCAAGAAGGTGTGTAAAGTGTGTATGTATTACAATACTATATTAGTTCTTTATCAATAGTTTATAGTCTGATAAACCATTCCTAAGCCTTATGCTAAAAGTCTGAAACATGCTTTCGAGTCATAAAAGTGAACTAAGTATGACATTATCAGATAAATTTCAAGTTAAACCAAGAAATAACAACACAAATTGAAGTCCTTCATGTGGCAATTAGTACAACATTACATTGTCAAAATAAAACACACTGTAAGCTGAGGAGTATACCTCTTATAGTAGAGTAGATACCAAATAACTTGGTTAGCCACTATCTCTATCAAATTCACGAACTTCAGCCCCTACAACAGCAACAACAACATAACAACATTAGCCAGGTCCCTCAAGGACTCCGACAAATAATGAGGTAAAGGGTTAGTCGGACACAATATTATGCAATTTACCTAAGTCGGAAGATTGTTTACGACCCAAAGACTAAGGTTGCAACGAATGACTCCTCTACCCCTGTCGCATACAAAATGGCACATGAGAACTCACGCCTACTCATTTTTCAAATGACAATAAGCAATACAGATATTTATGGCCTTTAATTTTGAGCATTTTACATAGTTACTCGCAAGAGTCTCCTTCTACTTTATATAAAATAAAACCATTTAATCCATTAAAGGTATTCCAACTTAATTAACACGGAGTATCATATTGGTATATACACTCAATATCTGACCTTTATCACCCAAAAATCTAACCAAGTCCTATATTTGACACAAACAAGTATACTAATACTAAGTAACTGCTAATACTGTAAAACCTCTTCCTGCTTTTTCATCTCTTTCCGTCATGGGGAACGCATCAACATACTCTTCCTTCCACACCCGAATTCAATAAAGTTAGGTTTCCCTTTCCCCAAATTTCAATTATTTCATCAAATCACAATCAAACAATAAAGCATAAGATCACTGTAATGTAGTAATAAATCAAATCAATAACCAAAAGCAACAAAGAAACTAAAAAAATGAGATTGAGAAAAGAAGAACATGTTGAAAAGCGACATAAGCACTCATAGCAGTCATAAAAGAAGAACCGTGATGGTAGCACTCATAGCAACACAAACAACATACGATCCCTAGTGATAGAAGTTGCTTAATCAATTAAGTTCAAATGCTCATATCGGTTGTGTGATTTTGACCAGATTTGGGAGAAACTGAATAACACTAGGACATTGTACAGTGAAGATTGAGTGACCCTATTTACACACTGAGAATCAATCGAAACTAATCAAAAATTGGGGATTCAAACAATCAACTAACAGAACAATGATAATACTAGAATATGAATCGCATACACCCATCAAATCCAAACGACAAATCCCTAAATTTGGTATAAACACAACCCTAAATAATATTAATAAAAATAATTAGACTTCTCAGAATCGGTACCTAAAATATGACAGAGCACTGATGATGGCGGCAACTTGACGTCGTGGTGGTGTTGGCGCACGAATGAGCGAATGCGTGACGGTAGCGACGATTGAGCGATGTTGACTAGTGCGTTGTCAGAAGTTATAAAGGCCGGTGGTGTTCACTTGGGCACCGACTGCAGTGCTGAAGTCAGGAGGACGGCCACGGTGGCGAGTAAATGACAGTGGCAGAGCTTTTGTGTGAGGTAGATGGGGATTAGAGTGAAATGAGTTTATAAAATAAGTTTTCTATAAATGAGGAGCAGTGAAACCCAAAATTTATCATCTATAATTTTTTTTTTGATAAGATATGCATCAAATTTGAAGTAATCCCATGTGTAAAATGTAAATAAAAAATACTATATAAGTTTCTTTTGAATAGACATGGGCTTTTCGAAAGTTAGATGTCTACAAAAATGAATAGACATCGAATATTTGAAAATATCTGATGTATAAGCTTATACATCAGATGTTTTGAAATATCTGATGCGTATTAAGTGATGTCTATTAAGTGTTTTGTAGTAGTGAAATGACACGCACTAGCACCATGTACATAGCCATTATGATTAAAATCGCATCCACGGGATAAACATTTCCCTGAACGCATACACGATTAACATTTCGTATATATAGACTCATTTCCTCCCGGTAGGACGATCATAATAATACGGTCCTAGTCTAAACCTGGCCAGACTCTCGGAATCACATTTTCCGATTCGACATGCGATAAACAGTTCGCATCCAAGACTCGGTCAACCATAGAAGCCGAGTACCCCAAATTCGGTCAACCTTCACGAAAGAGGCGGAAAGGGCACAAGCATCATAAACAAGTGGTACGCTACATGCAATGACACCACCTCGCAAGTATACGACATTTGACGACCGGGTCGATCAACGCAAAGCGTTCGCCTCCCAACAACGTCGCCATATGCCCACTAAAACATGCAATTAAGCATTAAGGATACATCTCCTCGTTCCGATATTCCAGCCTTACGAGCGAGGAGGTAGCCGGGGAATGAGAGCTCAAAGCACTTAACAAATAGTGCTCAACCATAACATATGTAAAACCGACTCAAAGTGGGATATATCAAAAACCGTCACAAAACATGCGATACAAGAAAATGGAATATCATATATTCTAAACATAAATATTTAAAGTTGTTACGTAAATTTATACAATAAAAGAACCATGCGAACTATTATAAATGAAAGTATAAGAAAAGAATAGAAGAAGAATGGCAGCGTGTGCCAGCCAGTCAGAGTGACCGGCTGCCGGCTACCCGGCTGGCACCATATTAACATTTGAAAATCATCCAAAATACAGCATGATCCAGCCGGTCAAGTGGACCGGCAGCCGGCTACCCGGCTGGACCATATGTAACTTGAGAAAAGAAGAAGGAATTGAGATGTGTCTCAGCCGGTCGACTGACCGGCTGCCGGTCAGCCGGCTGAGACTTACTTATCACTAAAATTATTACGAAACATCAATAAAACATCAGCCAACTCCCAGCCGGTCAGCTGACCGGCGGCCGGTCGGCTGGCTGGGACCACATGTACACGAAATTCATCAAACATCACTAAGAAGCATCCATAATCATCAACACCTATCAACTATCATCAACTAACATTAACAATTATCAACAAACATTAACCCTCATCAACAAACACAAATTCCATGAATACTAATCCTATCCTAAATACGTTTACTAACATCGAAAACACATTAAAACACGTAATGATATTGAGTCACCCTTCACCGTTACCTTTTCGCGTCTTCAATCCTCGTCTAGGTCCTCCTCTACTAGGTAGTAGTCTTTGTCGAGGTCTTGAAGGTCTCCACCTACAATTAGACAACAAAAGATGAATATAATTCACCTTTGAGAAAGACGGATAAATTGAAAAGTGAGAAAGACGGTCATTTTATTACCAATTAAGATAGAGGACGATGAGAGGGGAAGATTACGACGAAAATTAGCGGATTTGAGCAAGGGATGAAGGATTAGTGTGGAACTTAAGCTTGATAAAAAATGGGGTTTAGGGTTATAGTTACTTGTTGAGGAAGAAGGAGTAAGTGGAAGAATGTGGGAGTTTAGGGTTTAAGGGGATATAAGGTGAGTAAGTGGAAAAACATGGAAAAAGCCCAAAAGCGCCTTAAGGCGTAACTCACTCGGAATTTCGAGTAAAGTCCGACAACGAACTCGGATTTTCTAAAATAGACACGGGAAATTAAATTCTAAACTAAAACTAAATTTCGCTGAAAAGTATCCGTAAAAATATTTTTAATATAAAAATAGGGTACATTTGCGGGTGTTACAAATACGATGCCTGCATAGTAAGATCAAAGGAGTTCCAGATGTTGCACACTCAGGGATGCAGAATCAAAGCGAAAAGCAAAGAGCCTAAGGGATCACCCTGCTGGACACCCTGACAAGACCACAAAAAATGCTCCCCATAAAAAAGACGGGCAGGGCTAGAATAACAAAAGTCCACTCAACGGGAAAGAACCGGACAACGACAACGGACTTCCTGTAGCATAGTCACACGAACAACAAGGTTGAAAGCATTCTGGAAATCAACCAGCAACATAGACAGTCCCACATCACCACCACGGGCCTCAATGAGCCGATTCAAGGCATGCAAGATAGCCTCTCCTCCACCGGACACCCCGACCCCAAACTGAAGCGCTTAGTGTGGGAGAGAGTGAGTACACAACGATGATTATTATTATTATTATTATTATAAGATGCGCGCAACTTTCACATTATTATTATTATTATTATTATTATTATTTATTATTATTCTTATTATTAGTTTTATTACTTTTATTATTATTTAGTATAAATGGTATTTCAAATTTAGAACCATGCAGTTAATTGTACTGGCTTTTTTCAAATGAAAAGAAGTAAACAAACGTGGATTTGATATGTATTTAACTTATCTAAAACTAAGACGAATAGTATCCGTCTTAAATGTGATTTTGTTTAAAAAGAATAGTAGGAGCTAACTTAGAGGACATTTTTCAATATCAAATACTCACATTATCTTTACCGCATTTTGAAGCTACATTTAATCATTAATCACTAATATAGTCACAGTAAACGTAGAACAAACGTGAGAACTGAGAACTAACATCCATTTGCAGGCGGCCACGTGTCCAACCCTTTTCCATAATCCCTTCCCACGGAAAAGATGCATCCTCCATTTTCCATACGTTTTCACAGTACCAAGTAACGTTAATTTACATCCAACATATACAAGTATACAACTAGTTAAGTAATAACCGTAGTACAACTTCTTCCAATCACAGCAACAAATTAGCTACAGATATAAATTTAATACTTCCATACCATGGTTCAAGAATGGTAGGGAGTACTAGTTTTAAACCCGTGCAAATTGCACGGGTATGTTTTTTTAACATTATTATTACAATTTTTAGGAACCGGATTGAGTATCATATGATGATAGTTTTTTTATTATAGCTTATATTTACAATTTGGAGATTGTTAATTTTAAACTTTAAATCCCAAACATATTATTCTATTGTACCATTCTATAACATCCTCTTACTTACTCAATAGAATAAAAACCCAAATATAAAATATTAATATATTAAAATTTTTTATTTTAATTTGATAAATTCATATTCTGTAATGAAATAAACCAGACATAATCAAATGTTATTGGGCTAGTCTGATCTAAATTAAGTATTTCATAGCTATTTGTAAGCAAACGAAAAGAAATTAATATACCCATAAACACGAATAGAAATTTGGGCTTCCATAAACTAGAGTTAAATAGAGCTGAACTCAACTAAATTTAAGTTAGAAAGAACATAAACTTAGCCCATAAATTAAAGATCTGAAGAGATTATAATTAACTTCAAGCTCATCATATTACATACTCTATAAGACTCCCACTTATAACCTATTGACAACCTCTTTTGAAAGCCATTTTTATCGTCTCCAACGATAAAACTTAGCTAACTTTTCTTAATATTGTCATTTTCCTCAACCAAAAATCCTAAATCCTGCTCACTCGCACAAGCAAATACTTCTTTAATGTAAAGGATAGTCTCCTCATTATCAACAACATCTCATTCTATCTAGCTACCCATGCATGCGTTTATAGAAGTTTGAAGTATGAAGTATCCATGTAGTGTAACAACCCGAAAAGTACCCTATTTTTCTAGTAAAATATCTTACGGATACTTTTCAGCAAACTTAAGTTTTAATATAGAATTTATTGTTTCCAGTCGAATTTGGAATTTCCGAGTTCGTATTTGGAATTTTTGAGAGATTCCATGAGAATCCCGTTTTTAAGTCAACTTTGACTTTCGTTGAATTTTTCCGACTCGCCTTGTAATTTTGAAGACCGAAATTTTATTTAAAAAAATAATATTTTTAATTTATTTTTATTAAGATTTATTTGGATTTATGATAATTTAATATAATTATTTTGAATTTATTCGGAATTAAAGAGAGGTTTTTACGATTTAAACCCGAGCGTCATTTAACTATTCCCGAGTCATCTTAAATCCCGAAACAAACCCGAAACTCGACTTTGGCATGAGTCACACGCCCATGTCACCTTTTTCCACTCACTTTAGATATTTTAAATTAATATGATTAAACTAATAATAATATCTAAGATATTTATAACTTTATCTATCCGTTAACTTAAATTACGCAAATCGTTTACAAAACAGACCCGATTTCTCACCAAGCCACACGGCTCCTCTCCTCTCTTAAGCTAGATATTTTTCCTTTCTTTTTATTACAATAACATAATATCTAGATATTTGGTTTAATTAACTTAATATCTAATTATATCTAATCAATTACCGTAATATAATTATTAAACCCGAGTCAATCCCGTAACAACAATTTCAAAACCCGACTCATAAATTCCTCTATATCTACACGGCCCATTCTCCACTCTTACTCACCACTTATCTTTTCATTTTACACTAAATCAAATTAATACCTTCTTAAATATAATTAAAATCATTCTTCATCGTTCTTCATCGTTCTTGAGCAAAATCGTCACAAAACCTTCATTTCTTATTCAAATCCGTCCTAACTTATATATCTAGAATCTCCTCTTCGCTCTCCATCTTCAAGTACGGTTTATTTTCAATTCCGACAAAATCGTTTTCAACACTTTAATTATGGAAAATCAAGTGTTTAATTATAATAATGTTATTCTTGTCATTTCTTATAGGGGAAAATTTTGAAGACGAGTTTGGTGACTCGTATATTTTAGGAGAAGATTAGAAGACGGGTTTCTTATTTTTCTTTACTTCTTATTTTGGTGCTACTTGATTTTGCTAGCTAAGGTAACGATTCCGAGTTACTCGACGAATTAATGTTACATATCTTTTGTTTTTGGTTCATCTTTTGTTTTTGTTTATGTTATTGTTACTTATGGTTTTAGTAGTAACATGATAAGTAGTTATTTTTATTATGTTGTATGAATATTTAGCATGGTTAGTTTTCTTGACATATTTTGATGATTTATTTATAACCATGATTTTTGTATGGATGATGGTTGAATTGGTTGTTAAAATGGTTGTTTGTTAATTAAAAACATGTGGGAATTAATTTGGTGGTTGTTGTTGGTTGGAGCCGTGGAGAAAGGCTGAAAAACCAGCCCAAACCGGCCGGTTCAGGCCTGGTTCAGGCCGGTTCAGGCCGGTCCAGCCCGGTCTGGATTGGTCCGGGTATTGTCCTTGGGGTTTGTGTCGATACTTGATTGTTTTGTTATTGTTTTGACGGGTTTTAAATATGTTAAGCATGCGGGAAATATTAAGAAACGGTTTTAAAAATGTCGTCTCAAACCAGGCCCAAACCAGGCCCGTGTGCCCAGTCCAGGCCCGTGTCTTGTTCGGCCAAATCAGCCCGTGGGTTCCTTCCATAGACTTGTGACGGTTTTTGAGTTTATTGTTATTTTATCGTGTTTTGTAATATTTAGCAAGTGGGAAATTTTAATAAGTAAATTATTTAATTAAAAGGTTTTCAATATATTATTATTTCTCACATGTTAGAAATTATAATACGAGATCGTAGTTTAATTTGAAATCCTTTAAGTCAAGCGGGTTTTTCGTATGATTTTAAAATGCACATGTTTAGAGAAAGTTGGAATAAATTGCATGAGATGAATAT
>JAIUZE010067494.1:0-19441 GCA_022085475.1 Heliosperma pusillum
AATTATATGAAAAACATACAGCCGTGTTCCAGGCCGGTCATTGGACCGAAGGCCGGTGGGCCGGCTCGCACTACAAGGTAAAAACCAAAATCAAAGAAAACAGGGGAATGTGTTCTAGGCCGGTCAGGGGACCGGCGGCCGGTGGGCCGGCTCAGAGCACCCCTATACAAAAATTCCCAAAAACTTCAATATTGTTACTGATGTGTTCCCAGCCGGTGGGCAGACCGGCGGCCGGTCGACCGGCAGGGAACACCCCTTCACCCGTGAGACTTCCTTTCTTAACCAATTCATTTCAATTCTCAAATATACTTCTAATAATCATCAACAATCAATATACATCATCAACATTCATCATATAACAACATTCATTACTCATACCATGATTCCTAAGCTTCTAATCGTATTCTAAATACGATTTCTAGCATATAAAGCATGTAAAACACGTAAATGATATCGAGTAACCCTTCACCGTTACCTTCAAGCGTCTTTACTAATCGTCAAGCTCCTCTTCAATAAGGTAATAGTCTTTGTCGGGATCTTGGAGGTCACCACCTACAAATAGATCATAAAAGATGAATAAAATTCATCTTGAGAAAGACAGAAAGTTTGAAAAGCGAGAAAGACGATGATTTTAATATCAATACGGATAGAGGAAGGTAAGGGGAGAAGAATGAGACGAACTTACGCGAATTCTAGCAAGTAACGAATGAGCTAGGATGATTCAAAGATTGAAAACGCTATGGAGGCAAGGGTTTGGGATTTCTTAAGGAGGAAGAAATGTGTTGTTTGTGTTTGAGTAAGAAATAGGTTAAAGGGAGTGAGTGGAATATGAAGGGAAAAAGTCAAGGAAAGTCAAACTCGCCTTAAGACGGGATTCTCATGGAATCTCGCGGAAATTCCAAATACGAACTCGGAAATTCTAAATTCGACTCGAAACATTAAATTCTAAATTAAAACTTAAATTTGCTGAAAGGATTTCGCAAAATATTTCTACTAGAAAAATAGGGTACATTTCCGGGTGTTACAAAAGCAGTTATAAGTAGTGGCTCTGTCAGTTATAAAAGAGCAGTGAAAAGTAGTGGGTACCTGTTAATAGGTGTTGTTGTCTCCTCTTTATGGAACAATGTTGGAAGTTTAAAATAGAATGAAAATACAGCTTTTTATTCATAACTAAAGCTACTAATAATATCGATTTCAAATCATAATTCTAAAAAACAACACACAAAGAAGCAAATTACTAATCCTGGCTTAATTAATTGACGGTAATAAATAAGGTGTTGGGTTAGAATTCAGCCATGGAGAAGGGGTCATCATCAAAATCGACTCAAAAGAAGAGGAAGAATAATCAAAACAACGACGAAAACGGTACGTTTGTTACAATTACAATAGAAAAATATTTGGTTAATGGTTTAGCATGGAAGTACATGTGATGACTACACTTATCTTAAATAATCTCTCATTATTATATGTCCATGGTAGCTTCTTTGGTATGATCTGTATGTTGACTGATACTTCCTGCAATAATACATAAAATAAATAATAAATCAATGTGAAAATGGAAAAAAATTTGAATAATAAGAGGTATCTTAATAATTAATTGGTAAAAGATAAAGAACTTAACTTTTAATAATTAATTGGTAAAAGATAAAGAACTTAACAAATGCCTGTAGTAAGATTTCATTGTCATTAGAACATTTGATTGTCATGTAAACACATAACAAAAAAATTACTGCTGTTAATTTAAGGCAGTTGAGTGATGTGGGTCGGGTCAGGTCCGGTCAAGGTGGGTCGGGTAGGTCTGGTCAAGGTGGGTCGGGTCCGGTCCGGTCATGGTGGGTCGGGTCAGGTCCGGTAATGGTGGGTCTGGTCAGGTCCGGTCATGGTGGGTCGGGTCGGATCAGGTCCGGTCATGGTGGGTCGAGTCAGGTCCGGTCAAGGTGGGTGGGTCATGGTGGGTCGGGTCAGGTCCGGTCAAGGTGGGTTGGGTCAGGTCCGGTCAAAGTTGGGTCGAGTCAGGTCCGGTCAAGGTTGGGCCGGATCAGGTCCGGTCCATAAGAACTGGGTTAGATTTCGTCCATATATGAGATTCATAACCGGCCCATTAGTTTTTGGACTGGCTGTACCCATTATAAGAAAATGTGATGCTAAATATATGTTTAATGTTCAGTCCATTGAGACTTAATATTATTATTACCGTTTACATTATTCAAGTTAATGTATAATGATGTGATGCTAAATATATGTTTAATGTGATCATATAAAATTATTCAGCCCATTAAGACTTAAAATGTGATCTAAATACATTGTTCAGCCCTTTATAAAAAAAATGTGATGCTAAATACATTGTTCAGCCCATTGAGACTTAAAATTACCGTTTACATTGAGACTTAATGTGATGCTAAATATATGTTTAATATTATTATTACCCATTAATTAATAAAATCTAGATAAAGTCAATAGATCATATAAAATTATTACAATTAAAATTAAAAATAAAATAATAGTACAAGTCAATTTAATTTAATTAATGTTTAAATGAATTTTAAAGCGGTAATTCGTATTTATTACGTTTTTTTATTTTAATGTTGAAAAGTATATAAACAAATTTATATAGTTGCTTAAATAAACATAAACATTTTATTTTTTTGAAATAAACATGTTTAAATACCAATATTCACTACGGTTTCATGTCTAATAAACACATTAATGTCTGAAAATTATAAGAGTCGTTAGTTTAATTTGTTGACACTACTATTAACTACATGCATGTCATTAAAAACGCGTAAATATGAAAGTTTATTACCTAAATCTCCTTAAACATCTTCATTAAACCCTTTATAAATAATTTTCTGGCCGGATCTTCATGTTCTTCGACGGCCAAGTACTAATTTCGCCTCAAAATGTACAAAAATATCTTCAATAACCCCTCAAAATGAATATTTAACCGGATCTTAATAAATATGAAAAGGAGATTTTATGGTGTTTGTGAGAATGAGATAAACATAGGATGAGAAAGAGGGAGGCGGATTAAGAGTGAGTTGAGGGAGGCGGATTAAGAGTTAGTTGAGGGTTGTAGTGAATCGGAGAGAGTAGGTGTGACACCCTCAAATTTGCGGAAAGATAAACAAGTAATTTAATAAATAAAAGATGAGAATACGTTTCTAATAGGTTCACTTTAGTGAAAATCGGTAAATTTTAAAACCGGAACCTACTATTAAATATATTCATCATAACAAAGGTGTCTTAAAGAAAAAGGTTCATAACAAAAACGAAATAATATTATACATAAGAAGTATCCAAAACGGGAGACATATCTCCCGTATAAATACGGAAATAAAAGAGTGTATAATATAATACAATCCTAAGAACCCAATATAGGTCCAAGGTAATACTTCACTCGCTAGCTCGTCAATGTACCCAAGTATGCATCACAAACCTGCCAACCGCATTAAATATAAACACGGAAGCCACAGTCAGTGGGGAGTAACTCCGAGTTCTCCCAGCCACGAAATGTTGAGTTTAATAAAACATGAATAACATAAAAGATATGTATATGGAAAATACAAAACCTTCACAAATACGATATGCTTTTCATGTTATGAAACAAATAACTAACATATAACCTAGCATATGAAAGCTATCATGTGAATCCGTTAACAACCTATAACACGAGGTAGGGAAGCTGGTATGCTAGCTCAGAGGTTACCTTTAAAACATGGCCATGATACACTCAACCCTAATCATACAAAATATCATGTGAATCAGTTAACAACCGGTAATCCAAACTCTATCAACCTTAGCCGGCTTGCATCTCACCTTCTAAGATTCATAGAATCATCAAACATGAAAGACCAATACGTCTAGAAACAGGCATAAGTTCCTAGTACAGTCAATAGTCGACTTCTGTAACTCGAGGCTATACCACAAGGTAGGAAAACATCCTAGTCCTAGACTGATCAGACCTAGCGACAACAGCTATTCCATTCCCCGTCCCATGACCAAAAGTACAGGAGAATCTCTACTAGGCGACCCCCTAAGCAGAGTTGGCTAGTACTTAAGCTGGCTCCATTCCCAAAGTGGAAGCAATTAGGCAGCCATGCCCCGACTTGGATATAAACCCACCAAGCCGGGACACAAAAGCTATCACGCGGTGAACATATACTCGTTAAAGATAGTAAGGCCTATCCATGTCATGTTCCAAGATACTCATTTAGAATTAGAATGGTCAAGACGCCATATACTCATAATTCTCTATGGGTACTTAGTCAACACGACATATATCATACAATTAAACAGTCACGGGAAAACTTCCTATCATATGACTAATTGCATATAAATCATATTCACATATCATATCGCCTCATATTACTAAGGCTCATTCATCATTCATTAAATATAACCTTACTTGAAGACAAATCCCCGACCCGAGTCCCGCGACGGGTCATCAGTCAAAACGGGGCTGTCTAGATCTTAGTTTGACCAAACCCGTTTGGTCAAACCGGCTAGAAACAGAGTCTTAACCATTTAGACTTGAACATAAAATCATCATATTCATTTCAAGCTATTTTATTCCAACTTCTAACATGTGAATTATTAAATATTACGAAAACCCGCTTGACTTTAAGGATATCAAATTAAACTACCATCTCGTATTATAATTTCTAACATGTGAGAAATAATAATATTATGAAAACCTTTTAAATAAATAATTTACTTATTAAAATTTCCCACTTGCTAAATATTACAAAACACGATAAAATAACAATAACTCAAAAACCGTCACAAGTCCAAAGGGGACCCACGGCCTGTTTTAGGACGAGACAAGAACCGGGCCTGGACTGGGCCCACGGGCCTGGTTTGGCTGTTTTGTCGACTTTCCTAAAAACCGTTTCTTAATATTTCCCGCATGCTTAACATATTTAAAACCCGTCAAAACAACAACAAAACAATCAAGTATCGACACAAACCCAAAGACCAAATCCCGGACCAACCCAGACCGGCCTGGACCGGGCCTGAACCGGCCTGAACCGGCCTGGTTTGGGCTGGTTTTCCAGCCACCACACACAACCAACCCCAAATTATTTCCAACATGTTTTAATTAACAAACAACCATTTTAACAACCAATTTAAACATCATCCATACAAAAATCATGATTATGAACAAATCATCCAAATATGTCAAGAACACTAAACATATTTAAAAATTCATACAACATAATAAAAATAACCACTTATCATGTTACTAGTTAAAACCGTAAATAACAATAATATAAACAAAAACAAAAGTATGTAACATTAATTCGTCGAGTAACTCGGAATCGTTACCTTAGCTAGCACAAAATCAAGTAGCACCAAAATAATAACTAAAAACCCGTCTACTAATCTTCTTCTAAAATATACGAGTCACCAAACTCGTCTTCATAATCTTCTCCTATAAGAAATGACAAAAATAACATTATTAGAATTAAAACTTGATTTCAACAATTAAAGTGTTGAAAACAATTTTGTCGGAATTGAAAATAAAACGTACATGGAGATGAAGAGCGGAGAGGAGACTCTAGAAATATAAGTTATGACGGATTTGAACAAGTAATGAAGGTTTTGTGACGATTTTGCTCAAGAACGATCAAGAACGCTCAAGAACACCAAGAACGAGTTTGATTATATTAAATAAGGTATTAATTAGATATTAAGTTGATTTATTGTAAAATGAAAAGATAGTTAGTGAGTAATGGGGGAGTGTGTGCCGTGTAAATATAGAGGAATAATGGAGTCGGGTTTTGAAATTGTTGTTACGGGATTGACTCGGGTTTTATAATTATATTATGGTAATTGTTTAGATATTATTAGATATTAAGTTAATTTAATCAAATATCTAGATATTATTTAGATATTATGTTATTGTAATCAAAAGAAAGAAAATATCTAATCCTCAGAGAGGAGGAGGAAAGAGGCGTGTGAAATGAGCAGAAGTCGGGTCTGTTTTTAAGCGATTAATTGAAAGTTGGCAGATCGATAAAGTTACAAATATCTTAGATATTATTATTAGTTTAATCAAAAGATCAAAAGATCTAATATGAGTGGAAAATAGGTGACATGGGCGTGTGACTCATGCAAGAGTCGGGTTTCGGGTTTGTTTCGGGACTTAAGTTGACTCGGGAATAGTTAAATGACGTGCGGGGTTAAACCGTAAAACCTTCTCTTTAATTCCGAATAAATTCAAAATAATTATATTAAATTATCATAAATTCAAATAAATCTTAATAAATTAAAATAAATTAAATATCAAATATAATTTCGGTCCTTCAAATTACGGGGTGAGTCGGAAAAGTAAACGAAAGTCAAAGTCGACTCAAGAGTCAAGAAAAGTCAAAGACGACTCAAAAAGTCCAAGAAAAGTCAAAGACCGACTCCAACGTCAAGAAAAGTCCAAAGACGACTCAAAAGTCAAGAAAAGTCAAAGACGACTCAAACGGGAATTCTCAATGGAATCCTCGCGGCAAATTCCAAATACGAACTCGGCAATTCAATTCGACTGGACACATAATTCTAAATTAAAACTAAATTGCTGAAAAGTATCCGTAAAAAATATTTTTCACGAGAAAATAGGGTACCTTCGGTTGTTCAACTTAGAAACTTTGGTTGACGGATTTCAACTAAATCCATCTCCTAGTCCCAAGATAACGCTTATCTCGTTGAGTCCAATCCAATTTTAGCTTGTAATCGTATCACCCTACTTACCCGAGGTAAAAAGGGACCCACGAGCGTGGTAGCCCTAATGAACACGGGATTCATAGGTGTTACTAATTGATAAGGCTAATCTCAATTTTTAAAATATATGTGAGAGATCTTGTCAATTTAGTCATTAATTCCCTATAAGCGAACTAAGTCGGTGAATTTTGAATAACTTTGAATTGACAATCGCGAAATAAAAATGTATGTTGGCGATTTTGGCATGAGCGGAAAATATAAAGCAAGCAAATAATAAATCCTAGTATGGCCACCTAGCTAATCTATTTCACTAGACGATTACAAAATCGGAAACCAACTCCTTGGCCCCTTGCCTCTTCACGGAACACGCTCCAAAAAGGCACCGTCTTTTGGAACACCGACTTCGGGAATCTTCGTCTTCATAATAATTAATTACAAAAAGATACATATAAAGATCCTATTATACATTTGATCTAGAAAATGAAATTAAATTATTACAAACGGCGATACGAGATCGCAAATAAAATTACAACCGAATCGGTATTCCCTTACATTACGGGTAATACCGATTAAAATAATCTAGGCCATACTAGGTACAACTTGCATTAAAAATTAAATAAATGACATTCATTCATTCAACAATAACAACATAAATAAAATGCTGTAAAAATCATGCCAAAATCGCCCTTAATACTTATCATGCTCATTCTAGCTCGGTTTTAAGGATTTTATCGATTTTTAAACATTAAAAATCAATAATCAACACTTAAATCGTATTTAAGCTCAAAATAATCATCTAAACTGATTTAGAACTCAAAATTAGTCCCCACTAATTTTGTTTAAATTTAATTAGTTTGAATTGATCGTATTTGCTAAATATAGAGGTTTAATCATAACATTTATGAATAAACCCAAAATAAAATATAAACATCATAAAAATTTGAAACCAAAAATTTGTACAATCTGGAACATTTCCAGGAACTCCAAAAACTAGAAATATTTGCCCAAAAATTATGAATTAATTTTATGAACAAATAGCTTTAAATTTACCGGTTTTATCAAATAAAAACCAATAAATATAGTGAAATAGTAAAACAAATTAAAAAACTTCACCAAGATGATATAAATAAGATTATAAAATGTACCAAAAATTTTCAAGACCAGAAAAGGACGTTTCAATATTATGAACATAATAATCTCACTTTATTGACTTTTACCTCATAAAAATCAATAATCATGCAAACCTTAATTAAAACTCACGAAATTTTACATACAGTATGTACAATATGCATGTGAGATCATATAAATATTTCATGACCAGAATCAATATGCAACTAGTTTTAGTTAACTTTTAACATAAAAAGTGCATATTAACATGATTTAAAGGCCATAAATATAAATAAATAGCAAATTAATCCCTAAAATCACCAAATTTGACCACAACCATTTTAAAGTCAGTAGGTATGCATGCAAATCAAAAATTTCGTGCAAACCAATTTTTAACACAAATTTTCTAGATTTTCGTGCAAACCTTATTGTAAATAATAGTTAATTTTCTAGATTTTACACTACTTTTCGTCTTAACATTTTTTGTAGGTGCCGAGTTAAGAGAAGTAAGATGGAAAAGCAAGGCGAGATGAAAAATAAAGACGGGTCAAAGGAAGTCAAATAGAGAAACGAAGCAAGAAGACAAGCGAGGTCAACTTTGACCTTTGTCAAAACCATCACCATCAATTCACCAAAGTCCCAAACCTCCTAACACTTAATTCCATTTTCAATTCACCAAGTACCCAGCTCAGTAGCAATTTGGTGTACCTCATCCAATGAGTCACCATTGCTCACTGCTCGAGCAGCTCATATACGATGCATCACCACGCTTCACCACCACAACAGCTACCTCGCGTTCCTCCGTTCTTTGACCGGCCAGCATCCCTCACCTACTCCGACAACCCGAGCTCCACTGTGAGCTGGCGCGCGCACCACGATAGCCATTATCCCTTGCACCGAGCATCAGCCGTGGTTCGAAACCCGGCGACAGAATTCAACAATAGCCACAAACACCGGTAGCACCGTGAATCTCCGTCTCATCTGCTCCACCACCGTACCACACTTCGTTCATTCTTGCTGTCTTCGATTAGTCCCACCACGGCCAGTCCAGGCTCTGCTCCTTTCCGAGCAGCCCAACACCGCCACCAAGACCACCATCACCCTTCCATCCCCACGCCACAAGCAGCTGCAAAACAGACCAGCAAGGGGTTCCAGCCGGTCGACCGGCAGCCTGGCCACCGGCTGGTGACCACCTCCTCATTGGCTTGTGCGATAAACCAACATAAGGAACCATGGGCCAGTCGGCTAGCCGCCCGACCGGCGGCTGGTCGGCTGACCGGCGGTCGGTCGGCCGGTTGAGACCAACATCACACGAAAATCATCACTCATCACCAATGAACATCAACAAACATCAACTATAATCAATACTCATTAACAATTATCAACAAACATTAACCAACACAAATTCCATAGCTACACAATTAATTCCAACACAAACCCTAACATCAAACTATATTAAGTATCTAATAATTGTCACTAAATTTTCAGTAAAGATCATGTAAGCATTTAAAACACGTATTGATATCGAGTAACCCTTCACCGTTACCTTTTAGCGTCTTCAATCGATTTCTAAGTCTTCCTCCACTAGATAGCAAGCATTTAAAAGGAGACAACGGTTGTTACAATCACAAAAGTGAAACACTCTGTATCTTACACAAAAGTTGATATTCTTATTTAGAGGTCGTGTACATAATAACTTTTATTAAAGTATACCTCTAAATCCAAAACTAGATTGAGCACATTATAACTTTTATATGTCTCTAAAGAAATAGTAACTACAATAGTTCTCTTTCCCTTGTAGGTCGACATTTAATCATGGCTAGTCGTCACACGAATCATTATTATATGTATCGAATACATTGATGAGAACCATAATAGGTATCTAATACCCAAAAAATTGCATTTAGAAATATAAATGTCGATCATGTAGATACTATAGGTGAAAGTGCTTTTAGGTATTGTACACCCAATTTCTAATTCTCCAGAAAACTTGGGGCATATTCATTTCTAGTGTCCTACACTGTAATAATAGAATCATCAAAGGTTGGGTTCGGCACCTTGCTTAGGTTTGACTTTGCTTATTCAAATTAGCTTTGCCTTTTTCCCTCGCCTTGTGCCAACATCGTGCCAACCTACTCTTGAACCTCGTCTTATTCTTAACAATTAAGAATAAAACATTCCTCTTAGAGCTCCCACTCACTTTCATGAATCTCTAATTGGACAAGTAGATTGGAATTTTTATGAAGACTATTCTTCATTTCATTCATGGTTTTACCTTCAAAAAGGATAAACCTTCCATGAAGTGACTACGGTATTTGGTTAATCATGATTTCAAATAAATCGAGTAACCTAGTCGTCCCAACTGATTTGGCCTCCTTTTTTAGGTAAGCCTCGATAAGGAGGATTATGACGACATACCAAAAATACAAATAATTTCCTTGGAGCAAAAAGATTGATGAACCATTGTTATAAGAAGACGTCATTTAAAAAATCATAACGTTTTTGACTAAGTGTGACTTATTCGTATATTCTTCATAAGAGACATTTGTAATGATAAATATGAGGATTAAAAGAAAAATTTAACGAAAAATTACCATGGTACCCCTGAAATTTGACATTTTACCCGAAATACCCAAAATTTTCAACCGAAAAACTTTAAGTGAACTCGTGTTTGCAAACTCCTACAATGACGATTTTTTTTTCAAATCTTTCATCTTTCCGAGAGCTACAGTTTGAAACAAAAGTTGGTCGTTTTTGGATACCGTGGCTAGCAGTTTTTGTATGTCAAAGTTTTTTCACCGAACAAACTTTGAGTGGCCATATCTCTTAGTCACGAATTTCGAACTCGCCAATTTTTTTTTCAACTCGTAGTTCTTGGAAAGATGAACGATTTGAAAAAAAAATCGTGTCATTCTGAGTTTGAAAACACAAGTTATGGCTACTTAAAGTTTTTTGGGCCAAAATTTTGGGCATTTCTGTAACACCCGGAAATGTACCCTATTTTTCTAGTAGAAATATTTTACGAAATCTTTTCAGCAAATTTAAGTTTTAATTTATAATTTTATGTTCCGAGTCGAATTTAGAATTTCCGAGTTCGTATTTGGAATTTCTGCGAGATTCCAAGAAAATCCCGTCTTAAGCCGAGTTTGACTTTTCTTGACTTTTGAGTCGAGTTTGACTTTTCTTGACTTTGGAACCGTCTTTGACTTCCGTTGAATTTTTCCCTTCATATCCACTGATACTCCTTAACCTATTTTTCCTACACAAACACAAACCAAACATTTCTTCCTCTCTAAGAAAGATCAAACCCTTGCCTCCCTATTGTTTTTCGATCTTTGATTCGTCCTAGCTCATTCATTTCTCAATAGAATTCACGTAAGTTCATCTTATTCTTCTTCCCTAACCTTCCTCTATCCGTGTTGATATTAAAATCATCGTCTTTCTCGCTTTTCAATCTTTCTGTCTTTCTCAAGATGAATTTCATTCATCTTTTATGATCTATTTGTAGGTGGTGACCTCCAAGATCCCGACAAAGACTATTTCCTTATAGAAGAGGAGCTTGACGATTAGTAGATACGCATAAAGGTAACGGTGAAGGGTTACTCGGTATCATTTACGTGTTTTATGTGATTTCTAGGATAGAAACCATGTTTAGATTATAGTTAGTAAGCTTATGACTTGTATTCTTGTTGATGGATGTTGTTTATTGAGTATTCACATGAGTATTGATGAATTAGAATGATAGTCGATAATTATCAAAAGTCGACTTTGAGGAAACAAGGCATTTTCGAGTACATTAGACCCCAGCCGGTCGACCGGCAGCCGGTCAGACCACCGGCTGGGGCACCTGCTGTATATTTTGGCATTTTTACGTGATTTTGGAATATGAGGTTGGGCTCAGCCGGTCGACCGGCAGCCGGTCAGACCACCGGCTGAGACCCCCCCTTCCCTCCTTTGTTTTTCAAATGACCCATTGGTCCCAGCCGGTCGACCGGACCGGCAGCCGGTCGACCTGACCGGCTGGGACACACTGACATTTCATATTGATTTTCGTATTGACTTGTGGCCTGAGCCGGTGGACCGGCAGCCGGTCAGCCTGACCGGCTGGCACCTGCTGGTTATTGATTGTGATTTTGGTTTACGGTTTTCATTTATAATAATTCCAATCGTTCGTTTATCATAAAATTTTACGTAGCGACTTATAATATTATGGTTTGAAATATATGACATTTCATTCGCTTGTATCACATGTTTTGTGACGGTTTTTGGTATGTTTCCACTTTGAGTCGGTTTTTACAAATGATACGGTTTGAGCACTATTTTGTCTTGTGCTTTGTACTCTCATTCCCTTGGCTACCTTCCCGTTCGTAAGGCTGGAATGTCGGAACGGAGAGGTATCCTACTGCTTAAATGCATGTGTTAGTGGGCATACGACGACGTTGTTGGGAGTTGAACGCTATGCGTTGATCGACCCGGCCGTCAAATGTTGTGTACTTGCGAGGTGGTGTTATTTGCATGTAGCGTACCGCTTGTTATGAGGCTTGAGCTCTTTTCCGCCTCTTTCGTGAATTGATCTACCGAATTTGGGGTACTCGGCATATATATTGTAAGACCGAGTCTTGGATGCGAAACTTTTATCGCATGTCGAATCGGAAAACGTTTATTCCGAGATCCTGGGCCATGTTTTAGACTAGGACGCGGATTTTATATCGCGGCTACCAGGAGTAAAATAATTAGTCTACATATACGAAATGTAGCATCGTGTATGAGTTCATTGAAATGTTTTATCCCGTGGATGCCTTTTAATCATACTTGCCATGTACACGATGCTAGTGCTTTTCATTTACCGTGAGATATGTCGTCTTTGAGTCGTCGTTCTTTGAATGCGTGATTTCATGATATTGTTCATGGTCATTGCATGATTGGACACCGTCAATGTCTTGGTTCGTGAATGGATGATAATATGTTGGATTTATGTGATCATCACATGACTTGACTTGGTTTGTCTGTCGAGTCTCAATCTTATCAATCTTATACCGCTAACGGTGAGATGCAAGCCCTAGTGAGCGTATTCGATTGCCTAAGAGTGTCTTCCCCGAGTCTTTGAATATCATGATGGATTCGGATTTGTGCCTCTTATGTTCTTAACATTGGTTATCGAATTGCCTATCTATTCTTATTGTAACTCACATGTATATTTATATATGCATTCTCTACTTTGGTATTTCCTTATATGTACGTTAAAGGTGATATGGCTGGGAGAACCCGGAGTTACTCCCCACTGATTGTGGCGTTCATGTTTTTCATGGATGAACAGGTTGCTTGCAATGGATGACTTTTTGGATATGATATTTTGGGGTTCGGGTGTGAGCTAGCGGGCGTTGTCCCTGGAAGTTTTACCTCTAGACGATTTTAGCTAGTCTTGCTAAACACTTGTTCTTTGCTAACATTTTAAGAGACCCCGTCTCTTTGTTGTATTTCCATACTTAGTTTGTAACATTTTGACACACCTCGTGTTATATATATCTTGCATGTACAAAAGTTTTTAAAATACCGTATTTCCGCATATTATTTCACATGCTTGTTTGTTTTATATTTCCGCATTCGCGAGGGTTGTCACAGTTGGTATCAGAGCTTTGATCGCTCCCGACGCACACACGTGAACCCTAACTTAAACTACTTGTCCTTGAAATAATAAATGAGAGATTGGGTAGAAGTTAAGGACTTTACTTGGTAGTCTATTTGTTTATGCTAATTGATAGGAGTAACTTAATTTGTTTTGTTTCTTATGAAGATTGTTAGACCAAGGGTAGCTGAGAATGTTATTATGGAGGCTCTTGCTCAAGTGCTGAAGAATCAGCAAGATGCCGCTTTAGCTAATGCCAACCAAGTTCCCCCTAGAAGGGAGGACAACCATCAAGGTGGCTATGCATGGGTGGCGGGACAAATTGCGAGGAGTAAGATCGTGCCTTATGGTGGAGAGCCGGATCCTACGGAGCTATCCGACTGGTTCCGTGAGATGGAGAAACAGTTTGATCTTTACCAAGTCCGGGAAGAGGACAAGGTGAGGATAGCAAAGCACTTTCTGGTGAGGGAAGCCGACAACTGGTGGGCTATCACAAGTGCCACCGCAATTCTTGAGGAGGACTTTAACTGGGCTTGCTTTAAAGCTCTTGTGGAGGGTAGATTTTACCCTAAAGAGCTTAAACAGCAAAGGCTTAAAGAGTTCATTGATTTTAAACAAGGTAACTTATCCGCTCAAGAGTTTACTACGGAGTTTAATAAGCTCGCTCATTTTGCGCCAAGGCTTATTCGTGATCATGAAGACCGTGCATTCTATTATCGTAACAAGTTGAATGCCGTTCTCCAAAGTAAAGTGAGAAGGGGTACCGCATCCTTTGGAGATCTTTATGACGATGCCTTATGGGCTGAAAATTCAATGAAGGCTATAAGGGATGAAGCTTTAATGAATAATCCCTCTCCTTCTTATGCTCCTAGGCCGAATGCTTTTGGGAAGAGGTCGTTTATTCCGTCTTCTTCAAATTCCTATGCTAACAAGAAGAGGTTTAACCCTCCTTTCAATGCCTATTCAAGGAATCCTGCTCCTTTTATTCCTATAGCTACTTCAAATGTGGCTCATAAGCCTTATCCGCCTCAAGCTCAAGGTCACTTTTGCAACCGGTGTAGACTTCCTCTACACCCCGGCAGATCTTGTAACAGCCGACCTTATGTGTGCTTCTTTTGTCAAAAGGGTGGTCATCGTTACGAGGATTGCCCCGATAGAAAGTTGCCCCCTCCTCCTCCTAAACCTAAGGGTTCAATCTTTGTCATGAGTCGTGCCGAAGCCGATGCTCATCCCGAAGATTATTACGGGTATGTTCTCAATCTTAGAGCAACCGTGTCTTATTTTATTTGATACCGGTGCTTCTATGTCTTTTGTGTCATCAACCTATGCTAATAAATTATCAATCAAGCCTACATCTAGTGAGGATACTCCCATATCCTTACCATCTTGAGATATTATCTCTTGTTCAACCCTTTATCCAAATGTGCCTATATCTATTTCGGGTTCTATCTTTCCCGCAAATCTCCTTAAGTTTACTCTAGGAGAGTTTGATATTATATTAGGTATAGATTGGCTAGCTATGTATCATGCTAGGTTCGAGTGTCGTGACCAAAAGATTTTCTTAAAGAGTCCTTTAGGTGTTAGAATAACCTATAAGGGATCTCATCCCCGTAAAGGTGTGTCTTTAATTTCTGCTTTGAAGTTGGTAAGTATGGTTATAAAAGGTTACCAAGCATTCTTGTGTGTTGTGACTTCTTCGAATACCTCTTTGCCAAGTATTGAAGATGTGCCTATTGTTCGAGAATTCATTGATGTATTCCCCGAAGATTTGCCCGGGATCCCTCCCGAGCGTGATGTTGAATTCTCTATTGATCTTGTTCCTGGTTCTGGTCCCATTGCCAAAGCTCCTTATCGTATGGCTCCGTCCGAATTGAAAGAATTAAGGAAGCAGTTGGATGATATGATAGAGAAGGGTTTTATTCGACCAAGTGCCTCTCCTTGGGGTGCTCCCTTCTTTTTGTGAAAGAAGGATGGTTCTATGAGATTGTGTATCGATATTCGTGAATTAATCGTTATCAATCAAGATAGGTATCCTTTAACCGAGACTTGAAGATTTTTTTGATCATTAAAGGGTGCTTTCTACATTTTCGAAGATTGATTTGAGATCGGGTTATCATCAGATTCCGGTTAGAGATGGTGATATTCCAAAGACCGCTTTCAGTACGAGGTATGGCCATTATGAATTCAAAGTAATGCCATTTGGATTGACGAATGCTCCCGCTATCTTTATGGATCAGATGAACCGCACATTTAGTGAATATCTCGACAAGTGTGTGGTGGTATTCATTGATGATATTCTTATCTTCTCCAAGTCCGAAGATGAGCATGCTATTCATTTGAGGATTATTTTGGGTGTTCTCCGTCGTCAGAAGTGGTATGCTAAGTTCTCTAAGTGTGAGTTTTGGTTACCTAAAGTGTCCTTTCTTGGGCATGTGATTTCTAAAGAGGGTGTAATGGTGGATCCTTCTAAAATTGAGGCCGTTGTTGATTGGAAGAGTCCGACTGATATTAGAGAGATTCGAAGTTTCCTTGGTTTAGCTGGTTACTACCGAAGATTTGTCAAGGATTTCTCTAAGCTTGCTAGACCGATGACTCAGTTATTGAAGAAGGAAACCAAATTCCTATGGCATGAAGCTTGTGAAGCAGCGTTTCAAGAGTTAAAGAAGAGGTTAACTACCGCTCCGGTGTTGACTTTGCCTGAAGATGGAGTCAACGACTATTGATGCTATTGTGATCTTCTAAGTGGGGATAGTGTTGTTGTTCTTATGCAAAATAGGAAGGTGGGGGCTTATTGCTTCTAAGCGAATTGAGATGTTCATGAATGACTCTCCTATACTCATGATCTATGATTGGCCGCTGTTGTTCATGCTTTGAAAGTGTGGAGACATTACCTAATTGGAGTTCATTGTCGTATCTTCACCAATCACAAGAGTTTGAAGTACATATTTACTCAAAAAGAGTTGAATATGAGGCAAAGAAGATGGTTGGAATTGGTGAACGATTATGATTTTGAGTTATTGTATCATGCAGGGAAGGCGAATGTGGTTGCAGATGCTCTTAGTAGGAAAGCTTCTCATGCTTTGAATGCTTTGCATGTATTACCTGTTGATCTTTGTGCCGAGTTTAGAAGGTTGAGTTTGGAATTCGTCGAGCGTGGATTTGTTCATATTGGTGCTATGATTGCCGAGCCTGTATTTCTCCGTGAAATACGCGAAAGTCAAGTTGATGAACTTACCTACAAGTCTATCCAAGCCAAGATTCTTGAAGGTAAAGGTAAAGATTTCAAGTTTGATAATGAGGGTGTTCTTCGTTTCCATGGTCGTTTATTCGTTCCTAATGCTCTTAATTTGAGGAAGCGAGTTCTTGATGAAGCTCATCTTTCCCCTTATTCTATTCACCCCGGAGGTGATAAGATGTACAAGGATTTGAAGCTACAATTTTGGTGGCCAAACTTGAAGGGTGATGTTGTTTCTTATGTTGGAAGATGTTTGACTTGCCAACAAATGAAGATTGAACACAAGAGACCCGGAGGATTGTTACAACCGTTGGATATTCCGCTATGGAAGTGGGAATCAATTTCTATGGATTTTGTTATGGCTTTACCGAAGACCGTTGGAGGTAAAGATGCTGTTTGGGTTGTTGTTGATCGATTGACCAAGTGTGCTAGATTTATTCCGATCAAAGAAACTTGGAATTTGGTTCGTTTAGCAAAGGCTTATTGGAGATTGTTTAGATACCATGGTGTTCCTTTGATATTATAAATCCGACCGAGATCCGAGATTCTGTTCGAGATTTTGGAAAGCTTTGCAAGAAGCCATGGGTAGTAAGTTGTTGATGAGTATTGCTTTTCATGCCGCTACGGATGGTCAGACTGAGAGGACTATTCAGACTTTAGAAGACTTGCTTAGAGCTTGTGCTCTTGACTTTCAGTCTAGTTGGGAATTGAGCTTACCGTTGGTGGAGTTTTCTTACAACAATAGCTATCATGCATCTATCAAGATGGCTCCATATGAAGCTCTTTATGGAAGGAAATGTCGGAGTCCGATATGTTGGAATCAATTGAGTGACAATCGTGATTTAGGCCCCGATGTCCTTGTTGAAACCATTGATAATGTGAAGGTCATTCGTGATAGAATGAAAGCCGCTCAAGACCGTCAAAAGTCTTAAGCCGATATCCGAAGAAGGCCGCTAGAATTTGAAGTTGGAGATAAAGTCTTCTTGAAGGTATCTCCAATGAAGGGTGTTAAACGGTTTGGTGTTAAGGGTAAATTGAGCCCGAAATACATCGGACCCTTTGATATTGTGGAAAGGATTGGTGTCGTTGCTTATAAGTTGGATTTGCCGCCGAATTTGGCTAAGGTTCATGGTGTTTTCCATGTTTCTCAATTGAGAAAGTATGTAAGTGATCCAAGCCATGTATTTCAAAAGGAATTGCCCGAGCTTGAACCGAATTTATCCTTTGAAGAAAAGCCGATCCGTATCCTAGATCGTAAGGATAGGAAGTTGAGAAGTAAAGTAGTTCCGTTGGTGAAAATCTTGTGGAGAAGTGCAAATGTCGAAGCAGAGACTTGGGAAACCGAAGCTTCTATGTGTAGTAAATATCCGAGTCTTTTCGAGTAAGGTATTATTTCTTTCCCTCAAGTTTCGAGGGCGAAACTTTTTAAAAGGTGTGGTGATTGTAACACCCGGAAATGTACCCTATTTTTCTAGTAGAAATATTTTACGAAATCTTTTCAGCAATTTTAAGTTTTAAATTAGCTTTTTATGTTTCGAGTCGAATTTAGAATTTCCGAGGTCGTATTTGGAATTTCTGCGAGATTCCATGAAAATCCCGTCTTAAGACGAGTTTGACTTTTCTTGACTTTTGAGTCGAGTTTGACTTTCTTGACTTTGGAAACCGTCTTTGACTTTTTGCTTGACTTTTCTCCTTCATAACTCACACTACTCCTTAACCTAATATTTCATTCAACACAACATCAAACACATGTCTTCCTCTTTAAGAAATCTCAATTCCCTCTTTGATATCGATCTTGGAATTGTCGTAACTTCTTCGTTCTTTGATAGAATTTACGTAAGTTCGTCTTATTCTTCCTCCCTAACCTTCCTCTATCCGTATTGATATTAAAAGTATCGTCTTTCCCGCTTTTCAAGCTTTCCGTCTTTCTCTAGATGAGCTTTATTCATCTTTTTACGATCTATTTGTAGGTGGTGACCTCCAAGATCCCGACAAAGACTATTTCCTTATAGAAGAGGAGCTTGACGATTAGTAGAGGCGCTTAAAGGTAACGGTGAAGGGTTACTCGGTATCACTTACGTGTTTTACATGTTTATATGCTAGAAATCGTATTTAGAATACGATTAGGAAGATTAGAATCCATGCTATGATTAATGAATGTTGTTATATGATGATTATGGATGATGTATATTGATTGTTGATGATTATTAGAATTGATTTATGAGAATTGAAATGGATTGAATAAGTAAAGAAAGCTCACGGATGAACTGGAGTTCCTGGCCGGTCGACCGGCTGCCGGTCTGCCAACCGGTTGGGAACACTCAAGTAACATTTTTGGAAAAGTGGATTTTGTATGAAGAGGGGCTCTGTGCCGGTCGACCGGCCGCCGGTCGACTGACCGGCCCAGACCTCATTTCTCTGTTTTTGGTTTTTGCCCTGTGTTCTGAGCCGGCCCACCGGCCACCGGTCCCTTACCCAGCCTGGAACACGGCTGTGTTCTTTTCCTTTAACTTCTAAAACTCGTAATTTATAATAGTTCGCATGATCCGTTTATCGTATAATTTTACGTAGAGTCTTATAATATTCATGTTTTGGGTATATGATATTTTATTCGCTTGTATCACATGTTTCGTGACGGTTTTTCGATATGTCCCACTTTGAGTCGGTTTTACAAATGATACGGTTTGAGCACTATTTTGTCTTGTGCTTTGTATTCTCATTCCCTTGGCTACCTTCCCGTTCGTAAGGCTGGAATGTCAGAA
>JAIUZE010067495.1:0-10719 GCA_022085475.1 Heliosperma pusillum
AAGTTACTCTGTAGTCGGGGAAACCACTCTTGATACTGATCACTTGTAAACTACGACCTTTGTGAATACGGACTTTGCAAATTGGTTTACATTGAGTGGGAGAAATTTATTATGGATATGAGAATCGGTTATCGCACATACACTTGTACGGACAAGTGGAGATTGTTGGAGCCAGTGTCCTCCACAGTTAGTGCAATAACATAAATAAATCTCTGTAGGTTCACAGGGTATACTTTGTATAATAATCAGTTGATTAACGTTTATCAATAACGGTTGGCTTGCTAGATAAGTTTGACGTTACTGTCATACAGATGGCGGTGATCAACTGGTCCCTAAAAGTCACACCTAAAGTATGTGTTTCAGAGATGTGATTATTTGAGAAAATAATCATATTGATGCCCTATTATATGACTAAAAGGTTAGTCAGTGTATTTGACTAAAAGGTTAGTCAATGTGATGATGAGAGATTATTTAATAACGATTAAATAAAGTTAGCTGAGACGAATTAACTTTAATTCGTAAATTGAATATAAAATGTTATATTTAATTGTTGTATATAATGTAAGCTAATTAAACATAAACCGTTATAATTAATTGGCAAATTATAAATATACGGATATTTATAATTAATGATGTATTATAATGATGTCGGTCCATGACAAATGACGATTATAATATATTACATTTTATTGGAAGCTAAAATGACAAAAAACGATAGTGTCCAGATACACTCGGTTTTTAGTCAATGGGTAGTTATTTTGAGGAGACAAAATCTCCCCATATAAAACCCTAAGGAGCCGTGAGATGCAATAAAAAGGAAGAAAAATTCTAACCTAATTCATTTTTCCACTTGAGCCTCCATCTATCAGATACACATCACAAAAGAAAAGGTTAACAGTAACTTTTACAAAAACACAAAACCTCCTTCTCATGTGTGAGATCGTGTAAGAGGTTCTCTTTCTAGCAAAAGAAAAGGGTATTTCTCGGAGCATCTTGGGTGCAACGATTAGGAGGATATCTACCTTGATATCTCTGTTCTTTACGCCTATTGCTGGGACCGGAGGTTGATTTCTAAATCTCTATTCTTTTCTTTGTTTTCGTTTATGACTCGCATAATCAATTTATTACTTTTTCGTTATGATCCTATAATAATTGTATTGTGGTAATACCGATTTCCCACATAAACAAGGGGAGCTTATCATCTCATGTCAAAGGCCACCAGCTACGGGCTCTCCTCTCTGAAAGAGGCGGCCCGGATGCGGATCCAGAACCATCTGTATAGTAAGTATCATCTGCAGAATAATAGTTACCACTAGAAGCAATGATCCAGGTAGGGTTGCTGGCTCGTAAGGACTGGTAATCATCGGTTTGGTGACCACTAAAATCACCTCCATACCCTCCAAAACTCTCAACGCCATAGTCGGTACCACAGTAGTCAGGTCCGGTCTGCTGCACACCTGCATCATAAGTAGTACCATACCCCCCTTCGGGCCAAGTATAGAAAGACGGGTGGGGGCCCTCAGGTATAATCACACCTTGCCTAGCAAAGTGCTCATAAATGGGGTGCAAAGCAAGCTGCTGGTCGGACTGAATTCTATTAATGGACAAGGTCAAGGCTTCAAACATGGCAGTCACGTCGCCCGTAGCATGGGTCGACTGAGAGGATGATCCTACCTCAGGGCGGTGGGATCTAATCTGAACAGGGGGGTCATTGGGGGTAATATCCCCAACAGGAAGAAAATAAGTGGGACGGGGTAAGATAGCCTCATCCTCCTGAAGTTGAGGACGCTGCCTAAGTAATGGAATCTAGTTTACCTCAGCGATCAACTTGACTGAGTCACGGCCAGCTATCCTCCAGATCATATGGGGGTGAAAGACACGAAACCAATTAAGCTGAACAAAATATTCATAATCCAACCCATTTCCCATTTTGGTGGGAGGTGTAGTCAATGCCTGGAGGTCAGTGGTGGCTTGGTTAAAACCACAAACTCGCATAGCAAGGTGAGTGATAAGACCTCCATAAATAATGGCAGTGTTCTTAGGATTAGTGGCTTTAGTTAACTGAACAGCAAAATAGTAGGGAATACTAATCGACCATGGTTCTTCACCATTCACATTCAAGAACCCTCCTAAGATTTCTAGCTCTACCCTTCTCACCAAATGAGGCTCAGCTCAGCCTAAAAAGGTCCATCCCATAAATCTTTGCCAGATTCTAATGGCGGGATGATGGATGTGTTGGTGTGGGACATGGTCCCAACGAGAGACAGGGTAAGTAGAGATGGCGCTCCAAACCTGGCTAATATCAAAGCCTTCGGGAGGTGAGGTAACAGTATCCTCAAAGGCGAGACCGAATTGGCTGGCAAAGGTCCCTAAGTCCATACTATAGTCATCATTAAACAATCGAAACCGAACTTGAGGGATAGAGTTTCTATTCCTAGACCTATGCAACTCAAATGAGCTCAAGAATTCAAGGGTTAATTGAGGGTAGGTCTTATAACCAAAGTTCATACTAGCATTCATTCCTAGAGCCCTAAATAACACCTTGACATGCTCATAAAGCTTCATGTGTCTTAAAGAAGAAACATCGAGGAATTTTGTAGCTCTCATACCTTTGCTCTTAAGAATGCACCATTTTTGCCATTGCTTGTTTGAACTAAATTCCATATCCGGAAAGTCAGGATCATGCATAGCATTTTGTCCTTCTTGACTTCCGGTTTGATCATCGGCTTCTAACATTTCTATGTCTTCTTCATGGGCTCTACTACTTTCTCCTTGGTTGGAGGTTCTAGCCCTCTTTGATCTCCTTATTGTAGGTGCCATTTGCTAAAAGAAGCTAGTATTAGAACACTTCATTATAAACACAAATTGATAGCATAAGTGTTATAATACTAGGCTTTCAAGCACAAATTCAAGTATAAAAACATAAGTGAAACATTATCATGCTACTTTTGAGCACAAATTGATGTTCTTAAGCATAACAATATTTCACTAGGATTTGAGCAACAATACACTTGAATCTTGAGCTTTGGGCACTACTCAAAGGTACTAATGCTAAATTAACATAATAAGATCATAAGTTCATAGTATAAAGCATGAATTCAAGCATCATACTACCACTTAAGCATAATTTCTTAGCATATAGTAAAGATGAGTATCCTAATTGGCATATGAGCATTCAAATCATAGTAAGTTTCCAAATTAATCACTAACATTCACTCTATATCATGTAAGAAGCATTAGAAATCCAATTTAAACAAGTTTTTCAAGTAAAATCAAGAACCCCCAAATTTGGTTTAGGGTTTGTTCATGTTGGATTTCTGAAAAAATAGAGAGATTGAAGTAACTAAAGTTGAATTAACTTACTTGATAATGCTTAGATGTTGCCTTGGATGAACTATAGTGACAAATTTTGTAAGAAAAGACTAAGAAATGGAGGTTTTTGAGAAATTTTGAGCTTGAAGTTGAAGAACACGGGAATATGGCAGCAAGCAAAGGGTAGCAAGTTGGTTTTATAGAAGAAATTAGAACAAATACGAAGCAGACAACTTACCCGATCGGGTATACAGGAATCCGATCGGGGAAGTTCGCTGATCCGGTTTTTGTTTCTTTTTTCTTTGCTACTTGCCCTTACCTTTTGGCTATGTCCTTGAACATACTTACTAGCCTTAATAATCTTGGCAACATGGGCCAAGGATAGCTCCTTCTTGTCTCAATAAGTCCTCCAATTCCAAGTACGAAAAACTATCGACTAAGCATGCATAAAAAATGCATAAAAAGAAGTTGAGAGAAAGACGGGTTGCCTCCCGACAAGCGCATTTTTAAGTCATGCTAGACTTTGAATTTTTATCCCTCCTTAAGCCTTGTGAAGGGATTTGAGCTCCTTCTAGCTTGATTCGTCCTTGAGTTTTTCATTTACCCTTGCCAACATCTGATGCGTGTATTTTATATAGACCTTTTAGGCCATATTTGCACGCATTTCCATGCTCATTTTTGTAGTGTTATACTACAAATATCCCCCAAATAGTCTACTTTGGTTTGTTTTCTAATATTTGCAGGTATGGACCAGAATGACGAAAAACTAGCCATTTTGTAGCTCCTCAAGAATGCATAAGTGAGTCGGAAAGGAATCTTGGTGTCTCGGAATGCGTGAAGTCGTGTTAAAGGAATGGAAGAACGAAATCCATGAGCAAAGCTCTCATTCGAGATGTAAAAGCCTTCGATCGACTACTCTATTAATTAGAAGACCTCGATCGAGTAACCATTTACTCGATCGAGCTGTTGGCTTTGGACATTTACTCGATCGAGCACTATGGTTACTCGATTGAGTGATTTGGACAACGAATTCTACTAGTTCGAGAGGTTTCATACTAATGGGCTTCGCGAGATAGTGTATTAAGCAATGGACGCCTTGTATTTTATTATTCTACTTAAGGGTGAAATTACGTAACAATAGAGGGACTCCTTACTCTAGACTTTAGACTAGAAACCAATTTCTGGCCCTAGACTTTACTTTTGACTGTTATTTTGGATCTGAATTGGAGGACTTCCTCTAACTTTCTTCTTCTTTCCAATTCGGTATTATTGTTCTTGAATTCAATTAATTATTTCTCTATGTCTCTTTGTTTTTTATTTTTTGTTGTTGTTGTTCTTCTTCCTATTATGCGTAGCTAATTCCTTTACTAGGATTTAGGGGAACCGTGGCTTAGGTAAGATGAATTGATTAGTTGTCTTTAGATTAGGTTTGGATGCAATCATCACATTTAATAGCTTTTAATTGTTTGAGTCGACGCATTCAATTGATTGATTTGATACCCCCTTGACCTAGATCGAGAGATTGGAAAAGGGCAGATCAGTGATGAACATTGGGATTATGCTAATGAGGGCGAGAGCTAAGTTAGTGTATCTTAGGGCAAATAGCGGACCGAAAGGACCTTTTCACTACCCACAAACCTATTTAGATTTACCTTTGATTTTTATCCTGACCCTAGATGCCATAGGGAACCGACGATCCTAGTTCTTCTTCTTTCTGATATTTCTCTCTTTATTTCTCTTTCCCTTTTCTCTTGTAGTGTTAGAAAATCAATTAAACAAACCCCCCAATTTCGTTACTTTGACAGACTTCGCTAGTTATAGGATTCCCTCTCCCTGTGGATTCGATACCCGACTGCCTCTACTGCATTTTGTAGAGACCGTTAGGTTTTATCTTTGATAGGGTTGCGATATCCTTATCAAATTTTGGCGCCGTTGCCGGGGAGACGGTGTAATTTTATAGCTTTCTTTAGTTTTTCTTTGGTCTCCAGGAATTTATTCCTTGAGATTGTTCTCATATTTTAGTTAGTGTTTAGTATTTGCAGGTATAAATCCTAAAAGAGGACCATTTGAACCTGCCGCTGCTGTAATTTCTCTGCAGGATGCCTAAGATTGCGAGTCATTCTGAGCCCAGTGCTGAGACTCTACCTAGGGGAACTACTCTCCCTCTTGCTGATGAGGGTACCTTCACAATACATCCGTCTTACTACAGTTTTGTGGAGCGGAATTGATTCGGGGGTATGCTAGATGAAGACCCAGCTAGGCATGTTGAGATATTTACAGACTATTGTTCCGCCATTCATGTAGTTGCTGGTGTGACACAAGACAAGGTAAAGGATTTCCTTTTTCCTTTTTCCTTGACTGCTGACGCTAAGGATTGGTAGAGAGATTTAGATAGGAAGGCTGCTGGGGTTAAAGATTGGATTCGTTAGCTCTAGCCTTCTATAGACGGTATTTTCCTCCTCTGCGAACCAATGTGTTGCGCCGCCAGATCACGAATTTTACTCAATCTACTACTGAAGATTTGAGTGTAGCATGGGCCAGGTTCAAGAAGCTAGTTCGCTCAGTTCCGCATCACGGGTTTGAGCAATGGTTTTTGTGCAACCAATTTTACAATGGGTTGCTTTATGAGCAAAGAATGGTTCTGGATGCTGCTGCACGAGGGAGATTCCAGGCTAATGTGGAGGATGATGAAAGGTGGCAACTTATTAAAAATATGGCCATCCATTCTGCCAGCTACGGTAATCCTAGAGCGGAGAGAAGGAGGGACACTGTTGTTGAAGAAGTTCATGTGGTAGAAACGGGGAATTTGGGTGAAATACACTAAGTTCAAGCTATTGAGATGGTTTGTGGTAGATGCGGTGATGAAGGACATGACCCTATTACTTGTTTGGCTGACTCAGCAAGGGTTCTTGCTTATAGGAAATTCAAGCAAGGGGGTTCTTTTTCTGAGTTATATGCCGAGTTAACTGCTGCAAAATCTCAACCACCCGTGGATGAAGGCAAGGTACTCATTACCCAAGCCGAATATCAAGATCTCAAGGCCACTATCAATGCGCAAAAGCTTGAGCAACAATCTAGTGCGGATACCCTCCGGAAACTGCTCGACATATGCAATTTGCTACTTCCAAACAATGACCCAGACAATGCCATAAATCTGAGAAGTCGTCCTGCTTATGACGGTCCTATACACGTCCCTGAAAGCACACATACCAAGGTCGACGATATCTCGGATGAACTAACATAAGATGTACAGAGAAGTGATCGATCGACTGAGAATACCACTCGATCGAGTCATTTTATTAAGGACACTGCTCGATCGAGTAAACCCATCACTCGATCGAGTAGTCCAGTTGAAGAATGTCCTCGATCGAGTAGTACACTTACTCGATCGAGCAATCTAGGCATAGGAGATCCTCGGCCGAGTTGTCCTTCTACTTGATCGAAGGATGATGAGGAAGAATTCACTCGGTCGAGTGCGCAGAAGTCTCGACCAGAATGACGGAAAACTAGCCATTTTGTAGCTCCTCAAGCATGCATAAGTGAGTCGGAAAGGAATCTTGGTGTCTCGGAATGCGTGAAGTCGTGTTAAAGGAATGGAAGAACGAAATCCATGAGCAAAGCTCTCGTTCGAGGTGTAAAAGCCTTCGATCGACTACTCTATTAATTAGAAGACCTCGATCGAGTTACTATTTACTCGATCGAGCTGCTGGCTTTGGACATTTACTCGATCGAGCACTATGGTTACTCGATCGAGTGATTTGGACAACGAATTCTACTCGTTCGAGAGGTTTCATACTAATGGGCTTCGCGATATAGTGTATTAAGCAATGGACGCCTTGTATTTTATTATTCTACTTAAGGGTGAAATTACGTAACAATAGAGGGACTCCTTACTCTAGACTTTAGACTACAAACCAATTTCTGGCCCTAGACTTTACTTTTGACTGTTATTTTGGATCTGAATTGGAGGACTTCCTCTGACTTTCTTCTTCTTTCCAATTCGGTATTATTGTTCTTGAATTCAATTAATTATTTCTCTATGTCTCTTTGTTTCTTATTTTTTGTTGTTGTTGTTCTTCTTTCTATTATGCGTAGCTAATTCCTTTACTAGGATTTAGGGGAACCGTGGCTTAGGTAAGATGAATTGATTAGTAGTCTTTAGATTAGGTTTGGATGCAATTTAATTGTTTGAGTCGACGCATTCAATTGATTAATTTGATACCCCCTTGACCTAGATCGAGAGATTGGAAAAGGGGAGATCAGTGATGAACATTGGGATTATGCTAATGAGGGCGAGAGCTAAGTTAGTGTATCTTAGGGTGAATAGCGGACCGAAAGGACATTTTCACTACCCACAAACCTATTTAGATTTTACTTTGATTTTTATCCTGAACCTAGATGCCATGGGGAACCGACGATCCTAGTTCTTCTTCTTTCTGATATTTCGCTCTTTATTTCTCTTTCCCTTTTCTCTTGTAGTGTTAGAAAATCAATTAAAGAAACTGTTGGAGTAGGTGTCCTCCACAATAGTGCGCCACATAATAAATCTTATTAAAGAATATAATTGGGATATTTATTGACTATATATATGATTAGTCAGTTGATTAACGTAAATCAATAACGGTTGGCTGACTAGAGTTTGACGTTATTGTCGTTTGACGGCGGTGATCAACTGATCCCTTTCGGTCACACCTAAAGGATGAAATCCAAATAGTAACTAATTATTTGTATACGATAAAGTTAATTAGTACATTACATATATTCGATATGTACGAGAGTTAATTATTAGAAAATGAGTTGAGAACTCAAATTCGATTAAGCTTATTTTTCAATTGTGCGATAATTGACTAATAAATTTATATCTTATTTTAATACGATTAAATAAGATTTAACTTAGTAATTAATCGTTAAATTACTAAATTAGTTGAGGGTTTGAGATAGAGGTAATTAGTTAATTATATTTACAAGGAGTTGTAAAATAAATTAACTAAGCATTGTGGAACCCATTACATATTGATATAATGGTAAAATATTACATAAAATGTTAAGTACATATTATTTATTTAATTGAGTCATATAAATGTTATATGATCAAATTAACACTTAATTATACAAGATAATTAACCATATGATCAATAAGTATTTGTCAGACAAATATCAAAAATCAAAATGGACCAAACTAGGCCATTATGGCTGGTTATGTTGCTAGTTACATGGTGATGATTGTTGTTCTTATTTACACTCTTAAGTCACCAAGTGAAAGTGACATAACAAGTAGAATATAAGCATCACTTATAATACAACACTCCACCCTGATGCATGTGATTAAAATAAGCAAAATGAGAGCCTTGTGATGCTCATTTGGACCGGTCATATTGCCTTTATAAGGGCAACATGGTTGTTCATTTCATTTGTTCATTTTTATGCTTGTTTTTCATACTTCTCTCAAAAACTCATCTTCTCTCTAAAAACTCTCAAATACTAATATTTACTAAGTATTACTAGTGTAGTAATATATTCTAATATTAGTAGTATAATATCTATCTTATTATCTAGTTAATAATAAGAGTAGATTATTTGGGTTCATCTTGGTGCAACTTAGAGGAGATGTTCTAGTTTGGAGATTACTTGTGTTCATCCATATTATTAGCTCAAGAACAACAAGAAGGATTTCTTATTGTGCCCTTATATTTTCCATAACAATGTGAGGAAATTTCTTCTCTTATATAAATGTCTTTATATTTGCATGCATGTTACATAGATCATTAAATACTAAATTAACAAGTAATTTAGCAACAAATTAAAGGAGTCTAATTAAGGTCTATGGACTTTCATGTGGTATCAGAGCTAGCTTGTAGCATGCATGTTCATTTTGGACATTTTTATTAAAGTTATAAGATAACTAATAAATCAAAGATTTTGCGTTAAACTACGATTATGACAAAACTTTTTGGTGAATGTATACCTACTGACCTCAAAATGTTTGTGGTCAAATTTCGTGATTTTAGGGATTAATTTGCTATTTATTTTGATTTTTGGCGTTTAAACCGAGTTAACATGCATTTTATGAGTTAAAAGTTAACTAAAAATAGTTGCATATTGATTCTAGCCATGAAATTTTTATATGATCTCACATGCATGTCTTACATTTTGTATGTAAAATTTCGTGACTTTTACTTATGTATTGCATGTTCATTGATTTTTATACGATAAAAGTCGATAATATGAGATTATAATGTTCATAAAATTTAAACGTTCATTTCTGGTCTTGACATTTTTTTTTTACATTTGACATTCTGATTTTGATACTCTTGGTAAAACTTCATAATTTGTTTCAATGTTTTACTATTTCTAATGTTTTTATTAGATAAAACCATTAAATACAAAGCTATTTGTTCACAAAATTAATTTAAATTTTTTGAGCAAATGTTTTTTATTTTTATAGTTTCTGGAATTGTTCCAGAATGTACAAAATTTTTGGTTTCAAATTTTATGATGTTTATGTTTTATTTCGTTTTTATTTCATAATTGTTATGATTAGACCGTAATATTTAGCAAATGAAATCAAATCAATCTAATTAATGACCAAAAAAATTAGTACTGACTAATTTTGAGTTCTAAATCAGTTTAGTTAATTAGTTTGAATTTAAATGAGATTTAAATGCTGATATTGATTTTTAATGGTTAAAAATCAATAAATCCCGTAAAATCGAGCTACAATGAGCATGAATGAGTTTAGGGCGATTTTGGCATGAATTTTGAAGCAATTTATTTTATTTATGGTTGAATGAATGAATGTCATTTATTTAATAATTTATGCAAATTTTGTACCTAGTATGGCCTAGTTATTTTTTTAATCGTTATTACCCGTAATTTAAGGGAATAACGGTTTGGTTGTAATTTTATTGCGATCTCGTATCGCCGGTTTGTATAATTTAATAATTTTATTTTATAGAATAAATGTATAATAGGAATTTGTATATTTGTATATTTGCAATTATTTTTATGAAAACCGGTGACTCCCTCAAGACGGTGCCATTTTGGAAGGTGTTCCAAGTGAAGAGGCAAGGGATCAAGGAGTTGGTTTCCGAGTTTGTAACTATCTAGTTAATTTTGATTAGCTAGGTGGCCATACTAGGATTTTATTGTTGCTTGGTTGCTTGCTTTATATCCGCTCATGCCAAAATCGTCACACATGCATTTTATTTATGTGACACCCTCAAATTTGCGGAAAGAAAAAAAATAATTTAACTATATAAAAGATAAGAATACATAACGAAGGTGTCTTAAATAAAAAGGTTCAACAAAAAGGAAATAATATTATACAAAATACATATCCAAAACGGGAGACATATCTCCCGTATAAATACAGAAATAAAAGAGTGTATAATAATATACAATCCTAAA
>JAIUZE010067496.1:0-13868 GCA_022085475.1 Heliosperma pusillum
TAAAACTACCTATTTCCGCTATATAATTCACATGCTTGTATGTTTTATATTTCCGCATTCGCGAGGGTTGTCACAGTTGGTATCATAGCTTTATCGCTCCCGACGCACACACGTGAACCCTAAACTTAAACTACTTGACCTTGAAATAATAAATGAGAGATGGGTAGACTTAAGGACCTAAGGTGGTAGTCTTTGGTTTACTTGATGTTTGTTAGGTTCTAACTTGTTTGTTGATTGTGTTGAGTGATGTTATGTTTGTTTGTATCTACCGTCTTAAGGTGGATCATTGTGTTACCTAGAAGAAATATCCTCTACCGAAGATTTGAAGATTGACAAGCCTAATTGAAGTGTATTTCTTTCTCATCTATGAATTCTCTCGTCCTTAATGTTTTATGCTCTCTTCCTTCTATCTAGGTGCTTCTTTCTCTTCCAACTTGTTTGCCTCTTGGAAATTACTCTTGATAGTTCCTCCATCTTACCATTGGTATCCTTACCTTCCCTTGTAACATTTTTGTGGATGCCATACCCATTTGTTTGTGGTATATTATACTTGGTCGGAAGAAATTTGAATTTTGTGGAATATTAGTGTTTGTTAGAATGAATTTGTGATTTGAGGAAAATGGTGTAGATCTAAATGTAGATCTAAATTCACCATATAGTGGTGATTGGTTGTATCTCTAAGAAATGGTGGTAACATAAGTTCGATGATTTTAATGCTAAATGCTTGCCATGACTCATGTGTGAATAGTTCATGATATTCGATGGTGTAAGGTTGAATGAATTGGCTATGACTTCTTAACTCATTAGTAATTTAGTCTTTTGGACTTAGAAGTTTAGTATTGTTTTGAAGAACATGCTTATGATAGGTCTAATTGGTGTAAATAGGAAGCTTTGAATGATATCTTCAGGTGCGAAATACTTTTGAGATTAAGTGACGTATTGAAGTTTCCTATTGTGTGTTTGTGAGTATAGGCTTGGTGGAAAAACTTTTGGCTATAGTTCTTGGATTTAAAGATATGATCTTATCTTATGGTATCGGAGACTCGTTTGAAGTAGTAAGGTTTCGTTGTAAGTTGAACCATATTACTGAGTATAATGAGTGAGTTATGAGGGAAAACCTTGGGTTGAGACTTTAATGATGATGTTTGACTTGAGGTTGTACTTTGATAATAATGAACTCGTGGGCTATAGACTCGAAAATGACCGAGTATAAGAGAGTATTTGTTAGTCCTTCAGTTAAAGAAACCTTTGAGGTTGTGTTGAATATTTGAGCTAAAGGAATTTTATTATACTTGAGTTGCAATTCCTCATTTGGGATTCTGTGAGATATGAAAGGATGGATGAATTGGGTTGTAGTTGATTTATCAAATCTAGATGTACCTTACTTTGATGATTGTACGTGGTATGATGGTCCTTTGTAAGAGGCCTTTGTAAAGGAATAATTAAGTTGTTTTACTATCGCCTTAAGTGTGAAAGGAGAAATTTTGTGGATTAAACCTTAAACCATTACCCGTGCCATTGTCCCTTTTCATTTCCATTCTTGAATGTTTTTGTCAAGATTGATCTTTAAGAAATCGCATGCTCGTATCTTATTTCTTACTCGAATATCTTCATAACTCTACTATCTGCTTTATCTCTTTCTTGACCTCGTTATTTTCAGCGCTCCTCTCTTGTAATCTCGTGCCTTATTTATTCCCGTGTTCTCCTTAAGATTCCTTATCATCGTTTTCTATCTCGTTGCTCCTTCATCTTTTCTCTAGTGGATTGGATATTCCGTTTGTAAGGCTCAGAGAATAAGCGTGATGTAATTTGGGATTCTTTAGTTAGAATATGTGTCCTTGGATTAAGCAAATTTCATGTTGTATTTCATCATGGGAAATAGGACTTAAGCTCTAGGATGAATCCTAATAGTCATAATGTATCCTCTCTTAGTGGTTTTAGATTTGGAGTTTGGTATTGTAGTGCTATTTTGAGAATTGAGTTGATCATGATGATAGTTCGTTGTTGTTAGGTATTATAACGGTTGCTTGGTATGTTATTTGGGAATTAGATGTCTCTAATTGGTGGATTCTAAAAGAGACTTTGCTTTAGGGTAATTGAGTTGGTACCCAAAGTTTGAGGAGTTTTGTTATAAATGAAAATCGATTCATTTTGAGTTTTAGATGATCTAAATGATTTGAATGGTTGTCTGATTTCCAAGTGATTGGTCATTTGTGGTTTGGAATTAGTAATTCTCTTTTATTCTTAAGGAACCGTAGTTTGCTAATGTGACTATTTATATTTGAGGCTTCGAGCGTAGTAATGATCGAATTAAGGATGTTATGGCGTATTAAAGAATTCTTATAAGCGATAATGGATTGTGGATTTTCCCTTGTCGTGAGACTTTGGCTGAGACTAGTTGGATCTTGGATAATTATGTTTGGTTACGTGGATTGTGTTTTGATTTTCGAGGATGAGAAATTTCATTGTAAATTTAGGATAATGAGTTTGAAGTAAATTGGATTAAAGGATTTCATGGTAAGTCCTTTACCTTGTAGTTGTTAGCAATCATGTTTCCCTAAATAAATACTTTGTTGGTGGTTTCTAGTAAGAGTTTTGATGAAACTAAGAAGATAAGAGTGCGTAATAAATCTTTCATGTGGATTGTTAGTTGTGGAGTATGCCGTGCCGATGGACTTTAGTAGATCCTAAATGGATCTGAATAATTAAGTTATTGGCTTGAATTCTCGTGATTATGGAATATTTTTGTAGGAATTCTAATGATTGAAAATGATGAGTTGCAAATTGGGTAAATTGCATTCTCTTGAGGATTTGGTTTATTAGTAGAGTTAGTGATGTCGAATTCTTGTAGATCTCTCTGTCAGCTTCATCGTGATTCTTCCCTTCCCTAAGAGTTCGATATGTTTCCTTTTTTTTTGCGTGTTTTGTATATATTTTGTTACCCTGAATTGTGTGTGAATTGTGCGAGTCGCTCTATGTACGTGTAATGTCTTGTTATTTGATTTTATCTTTGTTAAAACTTTCAAATTTCCATATTATATTTCTAATTTAACGTTTCAAAGAAGTCTAAAGATGGTTTGTGTACCCTCTTTTTGGAGAAAATGGATTTCTTTTGCTTTTATATTTGGATTTTGCGTTTGGTTGGATGTTTGCACTTGTTATTGGAGACGTCTGATAACTAGTCCTGCACTTACTAACGTTGTTTTGAATTTCGATTTCACTATTTCGACATTGCTTTGATTTGGATAATTAGAGTTCTCGTTCGCGACGAGCATTCTTGAGATCCGTAAGTAAGTTTCGCACTTATGAAAAGTTTCTTTAAACTGTTTTCGAGATGAACCTCGTTTCTTAAATGTTTCCCTTGTAAAAGTTTTCGTACTAATTTTGAACACCGATTCTTGTCCTTGATACTTTTGTTGCCTACTCTCAAGTTTCGAGGACGAAACTTTTTAAAAGGTGGGGTGATTGTAACACCCGTAAATGAACCCTATTTTTATAATGAAAATATTTTACGGATACTTTTCAGCGTATTTTAGTTTTATTTTAGAATTTAATGTTCCGAGTCGAATTTAGAATTTCCGAGTTCGTATTTGGAATTTCCGCGAGTTTTCAAGTAAAACCCGTCTTAAGCCGTCATTGACTTTTCTTGACTTTTCCACTCACCTTTCATATACTCCCTCCTAAACCCTAACTCCCTCACACAAACACAACTCAACTCAACTTTTCTTCTTCACTAAGAAACCAAAGAAAAACCTTGCCTCCATTTTTGATCCAAGCTTATAATCGACATAACTCTTTCATTTCTTGTTCAAATTCACGTAAGTTCGTCTTATTCTTCCCCTATCATCTTCCTCTATCCGTATTGGTAATAAAATTACCGTCTTTCTCGCTTTTTAAATTATCCGTCTTTCTCAAGGTGAATGATATTCATCTTTTATCATCTAATTGTATGTAGGTGGAGACTAGGAAGGTTTAGAAATCGATTAAAGACCCGAAAAGGTAACGGTGAAGGGTTACTCGATATCATTTTACGTGTTTTATGTGTTTTCTAGGCTAGTAATCGTATTTAGATTATGGTTAGTATGCTTAGGCCTTGTGTTGTTGTTGTTGGTTGTTGTTAGTTGTTAATTGATATGAGAATTGATGGTTTGTGATGATAAATGAGGATTTTTGGTTGATAACTTGTTGGGATTTGATTGTGCTTGAATCCCGTGTAGGACGCTGGCTGAGGTGTGGGACGCAGGCTGCGTCGTAGGACCCATGCTGCGTCGTGGTGGCGCTGGCTGCGTTGCGCGCGGCCGACTGCAGTTTCCTGCACTGACCCCTTTTCGGAAAATGATCACATCTCCTTCATTACTTGCTTGTTTTGGGCGTGTGACATCCCGTTGGATTCGTAAGAGGATAAGCTATCACCTCCATTTGGAATTTCCTGCACTGACCTCTAGTTATGACCGTTTGAAGTGGACCCTTGTTTTAGTTGGTTTCCAAACAACGTTGTTTTGGAGAGGTGATCTATGTTTTTATACATTATGCTTCATAAACTTGTTCTAATGCTTATGTATCATGTATTGATTCATTTTTATCATAGTTAAGTTTACATAATTCCCTATTCTCATGTTTTGTGACGGTTTTTGATGTGCCCCCCCCTTTGAGTCGGTTTTACCTTATGTATTTGTGGTGAGCACTAATTGTTCAGTGCTTTGAACTCTCATTCCCCGGTCATACTTTATACCCGTTAGACTTAAATGTTGGAGCGGTGAAGTGTAACCGTGATGCCGTTGTGCATTTGTTTAGTGGGGATATGACGACGTTGTTAGGAGGCGAACGCAATGCGTTGATCGACCCGACCGTCAAATGTTGTATCCTTGCAAGGTGGTGTCATTGCATGTAGCGTACTAGCTTGGCTTTTGATGATAGATCTCTTTCCGCCTCTTTCGTGTGGTTTAGCCGAATTTGGGGTACTCGACGTCTTTGTATGAGCGAGTCTTGGATGTGGAACGTCTTACCACATGTCGAATCGGGAAATGTCTTATTCCGAGAGTCTGGCCAGGTTTAGACTAGGACCGTATTATTATCGTCGTCCTACCGAGAGGATTAGAGTCTTGTGTGTACGAAACGTCTTATCGTGCACGATTCCGGGAAACGTCTTATCCCGTGAATTTGTTTGTCTAGGTCATGAGTATACGAAACGTCTTATCGTAAACGGTTCCGGGAAATGTCTTATCCCGTGGGCTTCCATTGGCTTGTCTTGCTATTGTACACGATGCTAGTGCGTGCCATTAACCGTGAGAGAATATGTTGTATATGTGTATGATTTGACGGCTGTTTGTAAGTTGAGTTATATGTGAACGTTGAGTTGGATTCTTGCATGAAATAGATGATTGGCGTGGTTTATATGTCGAGTCTCTATCTTATAAAACTTATACCGCTAACGGTGAGATGTAAGCCCTAGTGAGCGTATTCGGTTGCCTAAGAGTGTTTTCCCCGAGTCTTTGTATCACATGATGGATTTGGATTTGTATTCCATATGCTCTTATCCTTATATATTGAATTGCCTATTTATCCTTATCGTATTTCACATGTATATCTATATATGCATGCTTCTACTTTTGTATTTCCTTCTATGTACGTTTGATGTGATATGGCTGGGAGAACCCGGAGTTACTCCCACACTGACTGTGGCGTTCATGTTTGTCATGAATGAATAGGTTGCTTGATTGGATGGGTTTTTGCTTGTGGTGTTTTGGGTTCGGGTGTGAGCTAGCGGGCGTGGTCCCTGGATTGAAACACCTCTAGACGATTTTAGCTAGTTGCTAATAACTTTGTTGTTGGATAACATTTTGAGAGACTACGTCTCTTGTAGTATTTTGTATTTGGTTTGTAACATCTGACACTCCTCGTATTTTCTATTGGCATGTAAAAAGTTTTAAAAACACCGTATTTCCGCTATTTAAATCACATGCTTGTATGTTTTATTTCCGCATTCGCGAGGGTTGTCATAACTGAAGATGTCAATAAGCATATTTCAATAATGGATCGCGAGAGAGAAAAGGTATACAAGGTTGATTTAAAGGATAATATGTTTTCCTGTTACTGTAAGATGTTTGAACAAATTGGGATACTATGTAGGCATGTTGTGTGGGTGTTGAAGGATAGAGGATTTGATCATATACCTAGAGAGTATTTATTAGACAGATGGAGCAAGTCAGCCACATGCCGCCCCCTTTTTAATGTTGTTGGAACATCACTGCTAGCTGATTGCATGTCAATTGAAAGCCGCCAAAACAATATAAGTGAATTGTGGTCAGAGGTATTTACTTCCGTCTCACTTGTTAAGGATAATGAGGAACACAGTGATGAGTTAATTGAAATGCTTCGGAGTTTCAATGAGAAATTGATTATTTCCGTTAAGCATGGGAAGTCAAAAAACAAGAATGTAACAACCCGAAAAGTACCCTATTTTTCTAGTGAAAATATTTTACGGATACTTTTCAGCAAACTTAAGTTTTAAAATAGAATTTATTGTTTCGAGTCGTATTTGGAAATTCCGAGTTCGTATTTGGAATTTCTGGGAGATTCCATGAGAATCCCGTTTTTAAGTCATCTTTGACTTTTCTTGACTTTTTAAGTCGCCTTTGACTTTTCTTGACTTTTTAAGTCGTCATTTACTTTTCTTGACTTTTAAGTCATCTTTGACTTTTCTTGACTTTTAAGTCGACTTTGACTTTCGTTGACTTTTTCCGACTCACCTCGTAAATTGAAAGACCAAAATTATATTTTGAAAAATAATAAATTTTAATTTATTTTTATTAAGATTTATTTGAATTTATCATAATTTAATATAATTATTTTGAATTTATTTGGAATTAAAGAATAACTTTTACGGTTTAATCCCGAACGTCATTTAACTATTCCCGAGTCATCTTAAATCCCGAAACAAACCCGAAACCCGACTTTGGCATGAGTCACACGCCCCATGTCATCTTTTTCCACTCACTTGGGATATTTTCATTCTTTGGATTAAACTAATATTAATATCTTAGATATTTATAACTTTATCGATCCGTTAACGAAAATTACGCAAATCGTTTACAAAACAGACCCGACTATCACCCTACCTCACGGCTCCTCTCCTCTCTAATAGGCCTTGATATTTTCTTTCTTTTCATTACAATAACATAATATCTAGATATTTGGTTTAATTAACTTAATATCTAATTATATTTAATCAATTACCGTAATATAATTATAAAACCCGAGTCAATCCCGTAACAACAATTTCAAAACCCGACTCCATATTCCCTCTATATTTACACGGCCCTCACTCACCCATTACCCACTAACTACTCTTTCATTTTACAATAAATCAACTTAAGATCTAATTCATACTTTTCTTAATCGTTCTTCGTCGTTCTTCGTCGTTCTTGAGCAAAATCATCATAAAACCTTCATTTCTTATTCAAATCCGTCCTAACTTATATTTCTAGAATCTCCTCTTCGCTCTCCATCTTCAAGTACGGTTTATTTTCAATTCCGACAAAATCGTTTTCAACACTTTAATTATGGAAAATCAAGTTTTTAAGTTCTAATAATGTTTTTCTTGTCATTTCTTATAGGGGAAGATTTTGAAGACGAGTTTGGTGACTCGTATATTTTAGGAGAAGATTAGAAGACGGGTTTCTTATTTTTCTTTAGTTCTTATTTTGGGTGCTAATTGATGTTGCTAGCTAAGGTAACGATTCCGAGTTACTCGACGAATTAATGTCACATACCTTTAGTTTTTGTTCATATTATTGTTACTTACGGTTTTAGTTAGTAACATGCTAAGTAGTTGTTATCATTATGTTTTATGAATTTATAGCATGTTTGGTGTTCTTAACATATTTGAATGGTTTGTTCATAATCATGATTTTTGTATGGATGATTGTTAAAATGGTTGTTTGTTAATTAAAAACATGTTAGAATTAATTTGGAATGATGTTGGTGTTGGACCGTGTAGGGGCTGTTTAGAGGGCTGGAAACCGGTCCAAACCAGGCCGGTTCAGACCCGGTCCAGCCCGGTCTGGTTGGTCCGTGTTTGGTCCTTGTGGGTTGTGTCGATAATTGATTGTTTTGTTGTTGTTTTGACGGGTTTTAAATATGTTATGCATGCGGGAAATATTAAGAAACGGTTTTTAGAAATGATGACCAAAACCGGTCCAAAATGAACCGTGGGTCCCTTGGACTTGTGACGGTTTTTGAGTATTGTTATTTTATCGCATTTTGTAATATTTAGCAAGTGGGAAATTTTAATAAGTAAATTATTTAATTAAAAAGTTTTCATAATATTATTATTTCTCACATGTTAGAAATTATAATACGAGGTTGTAGTTTAATTTGATGTCTTTTAAGTCAAGCGGGTTTTTGGTAAGAATTAATAATTCACATGTTAGAAATAGAATGAAATAACATGAAATGAATGTGAGATTCTTATGTTCAAGCCTCGATGGCTAAGACTCTGTTTCTAGCCGGTTTGACCAAACGGGTTTGGTCAAACTAAGATCTAGTCAGCCCCGTTTTGACTGATGACCCGTCGCAGGACTCGGGTCGGGGATTTGTCTTCAGGTAAGGTTTTATTTATTGAATGAATGAATGAGCCTTAGTAGATATGAGGCGATATGATATTTGAATATGATTTATATGCAATTAGTCACATAATAGGAAGTTTTTCCCGTGACTGTTTGATTATATGGTTGGTGTCGTGTTGACTAAGTACCCATAGAGAATTATGAGTATATGGCGTCTTGACCATTCTAATTCTAAATGAGTATCTTGGACCATGACATTGATAGGCCTTACTATCTTTAACGAGTATATGTTCACTGCTTGATAGCTTTTGTGTCCCGGCTTGGTGGGTTTATATCCAAGTCGGGGTATGGCTGCATTGCTTCCACTTTGGGGAATGGAGCCAGTTTAAGTACTAGCCAACCCTTTGGTGGATCTCCTTAGGGGTACTCATGTGATGAGTCTTGGGTGCGATGTTTTTCCGCACTTCTCTGGGTCTGCGCAGTCTAGGATTAGGGTAGAGTTGTATCTTGGCGATGTTATTAGGGTAACCTCTGAGCTAAGATATGTGCTTTGGATCTGGGCCATGTTTTAAAGGTAACCGCTGAGCCTAGATGTGTGCTTTGTATTTGGGCCATGTTATTAGGGTAACCGCTGAGCCTAAATATATAAGTATATCCTACCTCGTGGTATAGACTCGAGTTACAGTCGACTATGGGCCGTGCTAAGAACTTATGCCTGTTTGTAGACGTATTGGTCTTTCATGTTTGTATGATTCTATGAGTTCTAGAAGGTGAGATGCAAGCCGGCTAGGATTGATAGAGTTGGGATTAACGGTTGTTAACTGATTCACATGATTACGTGTTGATTAGGGTTTGAGTGTATCATGGCCATGTTAATGGTAACCTCTGAGCTAGCATACCAGCTTCCCTACCTCTTGTTATAGATTGATAACGGATTCACATGATAGCTTTCACATGATAGGTTATATGTTAGTTAATTGTTTCATAACATGAAAAGCATATCATATATGTTAAGGTTTTGTATTTTCCATATACATTGCTTTTATGTTATTCATGTTTTTTAAACTCGACATTTCGTGGCTGGGAGAACTCGGAGTTACTCCCCACTGACTGTGGCTTCCGTGTTTATATTTAATGCGGTTGGCAGGTTAGTGATGCATACATTGGGTACATTGACGAGCTAGCGAGCGAAGTATTTACCTTGGACCTATATTCGGTTCTTAGGATTGTATATTATTATACACTCTTTTATTTCCGTATTTATACGGGAGATATGTCTCCCGTTTTGGATAATTCTTAGGTATAATATTATTTTCCTTTTGTTATGAACCTTTTTGTTTATGACACCTTTGTTATGATGAATATATTTAATAGTAGGTTCCGGTTTTGAAATTTACCGATTTTCACTAAAGTGAACCTATTAGAAACGTATTCTCATCTTTTATTTATTTAAATTACTTGTTTTATTTTTTCCGCAAATTTGAGGGTGTCACAAAGAAAGCTGAGATTGAGATGCTTATTGGGTCAAAAATACCAACTGAAGCGAGTGTTCTACCACCACGACAGTGCAAGAATATGGGATCAGGAAAGAGGATTACTTCAAACAAGGAAAAGATGGTCCTGGAAAATGCGAAGCCTCTGAGAAATTGTCGTGCTTGCGGTGAAATGACTCACCATAATAGTAGAAATTGCCCAAGTCGACTCCCTCAAAAGTGATTTACGTCTCTAAACTGCTTTATGTTTTGTTTGTTTTGAGCGCAACATAATGAATTGAATTTTAATGTAAAACAATCTATTTGATTTTAATGTAAAACAATCTATTTGAAATGCTTCAGAGTTCCATATTATTGTTTATTTAGCAGCCAAATGGAGTGTATCTAGCAGCGAAATGGAATGTATCTAGCAGCAAAATGGAGTGTATCTAGCAGCGAAATGGAGTGTATCTAGAGCCAAATGGAGTGTATCTAGAAACCAAATGGAATGTATCTAGCAGCCAAATGGAGTGTATCTAGCAATGTAATGGAGTGTATCTAGCAGTGTAATAAAGTGTATCCAGCAGAGTAATGGGATGTATCTAACAGTGTAATAGAATGTATCTAGCAATGGTGAAGGGGATGGATACACGCAATAACATTCTCTTTTTGGATATATACGCTTGTTTAGATTGTCATAATCAGTAGTTAAAATTATTGATAATTTTGGATATATACGCTTGTTTAGATTTTAAACAAGGCACAAAAATGTATACACACCATAACATTCTCTTTTTCCCATTGCAGTTACCAATTCTTGTTATACAACTCTTTTAAGTATTTGCAGTACAAACAAGTATCCATAATTCTACAATAACCACAAAAATTACAGAACTACATGTCCTCCATCGCCTCATATCTACGAGTCTGACAGATGTCCTTAGAGATGTTCTTTTGACAGGTTGCAACATCATCTTAACCATCAGCTCATTTGTTTAACATTTGTTTACCTTAAGAGAACACCTGCAAAAAAAGGTGAAATATCATCTCCATATACATTCAATAATGATTACAAAGGTCAAATATCATCTTGATAAATTATAAATTGTGAGGTTGTAAGGCGATACCCTTTTTTTGTTCTTCTCCCATTTTATAAGTGAGAGCAAAATATTGTCTCGGTAAGAGGGCAAATTCTGCAAAAATAAACCGTTGGCAAATTATAGAAGTATTAGTAATTAAGAATTGTGATTCCAAACACCTTATACGCATCCCACGCCAATAAACTACACATCTGAGTTACCGGACTATGAATTCGGTAGTCGTTTTATCCTAAAAAAATGAATAAATGACAAGAAAAAAATCTCACTTTGAAATGATTCTTGTCCTTCCATAGACTGAAGTCAGTCAGAGTAGCTTCTAAGAACTTCATTACAAACAGAACGCAATCAAACCTATTTAAACAACTCTATCAAAATCCATATAATTTAAACAACTCTATCAATAGAAAAAAGGGGGGGGGGGGAATAACTAACCCATTAGGTTGTTGAGGGATTTAAGCTAATGCCTCTTAGCTTTTCGTAACCATCTTGAAGTTTTTCTTGGAATAAGACAGTTTCGAAGTTGAAGATCTAACATAAAAAAAAGGAAAGTAGTAGCACGTAAAACCACCATACACAGACATGGATTGAAGAAAACAAAATAAAAGAATTAGAAAAGTTACAATGTCATCTACGTAAGAAGTTCCAGCCAGCTGATCACTAGGAGCTTTTGGCATGGGAGAGTTTAATATATAGTTTTTTCCCTTCTTCAGATCAGCAACACAAGCGAACCAGTGATCTCCTTTGTCATTACCAAGTACAAAAACACCTATAAGGTTGAAATTGAAAAAGGTTAATGTTAGAATTAACTAATATGTAGAATAAAATAATAAGTGTATTCACTTCATAATGAATTACCTTATCAATAGTGCTCCCATTTTTTTGGTATATAGTGATTCTTAAGATAAGGGCCCCAAATATATTTCTTATCCGATCCAGGCTTAGCATACTGCCAGTCAATTGAAAATGAGAAGGCTTAGGAGGTTTAGAACACATCCAACAAATAAACAACACTAATACGACATCTAACAATGGTAAGGAACACTAACCTTTACTGTTGTAGGTAAGTATAGAATATCATCCCTATTGAGCGTCTTAAACACACCAAACATGTCAATCACCTACATACAAGTAGGTTGTGTTAGAAGACATGGACATTTGTGTTTATTCTTATAGTCTAGAAAGCATACTATTGCATATTATGAGATTATCATATTCTCACCATGTCCAATATCCAAGCGCGCTTTTTCAAGCTTCGCAACCCTCCTCGAGTAACTTCCATCCACTCCGTGTCAACTAGAACCTCCTTTAAGTAACTAAAAATAATTGTGATTAGACGGTTGCAAACACGAAAATAAATAAGATATACATCAAAAAAAAATAAACTTACTTTGCATCTCTTCGAATGTTGAAAACCAAACCAAAAATATCTTCATCTGAGTATGGATATGGCGGTTTAAGTTTGTAACAACCCGAAAAGTACCCAAATTTTTCTAGTAAAAATATTTATCAACACTTTTCAGCAGACTTAAGTTTTTAAAATAGAAATTTTTGTTCCAAGTCGTATTTCGAAATTCCGAGTTCGTATTTGGAATTTTTGAGAGATTTCATGAAAAGACCGTTTTTAGTCATCTTTGACTTTTCTTGACTTTTAAGTCGTCTTTGACTTTTTCTTGACTTTTAAAAGTCGTAATTGACTTTTTCTTGACTTTTAAGTCGTTATAAACTTTTCTTGACTTTTAAGTCATCTTTGACTTTTCTTGACTTTTAAGTCGACTTGGACTTTCGTTGACTTTTCCGACTCACCTCGTAAATTGAAAGACCGAAATTTTATTTTGAAAAATAATAAATTTAATTTATTTTTATTAAGATTTATTTGAATTTATTATAATTTAATATAATTATTTTGAATTTATTCGGAATTTACCAAGGATAACCTTTTACGGTTTTAACGACGTCATTTAACTATTCCCGAGTCATCGCAAATCCCGAAACAAAATCGAAACTCGACTTTGGCATGAGTCACACGCCCATGTCATCGTTTTCCACTCACAATTAGATATTTTAATTGTTTTGATTAAACTAATAATAATATCTAGATATTTCTTAACTTTATCGATCAGTTAACGAAAATTTCGCAAAACGCTCGAAAACAGATCCGTTTCCTCACCATACCACACGGTTTCTAGGTCCTCTAATAGGACTAGATATTTGTCTTTCTTTTGATTATAATAACATAATATCTTGATATTTAATGTAATTAACTTAATATCGAATTATATTTAATCGATTACCGTAATATAATTATTAAACGCGAGTCAATTCCGTAACAACAATTTCAAAACCCGACTCATTATTTTGTCTATAAACACACGGCTCACCCAACCCCTTTACTCACTAACAACTTTTCATTTTACAATAAATCAATTTAAGATCAAAATATCACTTTCTTTAATCGTTCTTGAGCGTTCTTCGTGTTCTTCATCCGTTCTTCATCGTTCTTGGGCAAAATCCTCATAAAACCTTCATTTCTTATCTAAATCCGTCCTAACTTATATTTCTAGAATCTCCTCTTCGCTCTTCATCTTCTAGTACGGTTTATTTTCAATTCCGTCAAAATCGTTTTCAACATTTAATTTATGGAAAATCAAGTTTAAGTTCTAATAATGTTTTCTTGTCATTTCTTATAGGGGAAGATTTTGAAGACGAGTTTGGAGACTCGTATCTTTTGG
>JAIUZE010067497.1:0-29021 GCA_022085475.1 Heliosperma pusillum
ACAAATATCATCTATCATCACATTCATAATTCTCATATCAATCATCCACTAACAACAACCATCATCATCAACACAATTCCTAAAATTACTAATCATATTCTAAATACGATTTCTAAAATGGAAAACACATTAAAACACGTAAATGATATCGAGTAACCCTTCACCGTTACCTTTTCACGTCTTTAAACGGTTTCTAAACCTTCCTAGTCTCCACCTACATACAATTAGATAATAAAAGATGAATATCATTCACCTTGAGAAAGACGGATAATTTAAAAAGCGAGAAAGGCGGTAATTTTATTACCAATACGGATAGAGGAAGCTAAGAGGGGAAGAATGAGACGAACTTACGTGAATTCGAGCGAGAAATGAAGGCGTAGCGATGATTCGAAGATGGATCAAAAATGGGGGCAAGGTTTTATGGTGTTTCTTAGTGAAGAAGAAAGAAATGAATTGTGAGGAAAAATTAGGTTAAAGGGGGTATATGAAGAGAGTGAGTGGAAAAAGTCAACAAAAGTCAAAGACGGCTCAAAAGTCAAGAAAAAGTCAAAGACGGCTCAAGACGGGGTTTACTTGAAAACTCGCGGAAATTCCAAATACGAACTCGGAAATTCTAAATTCGACTCGGAACATTAAATTCTAAAATAAAACTAAAATACGCTGAAAAGTATCCGTAAAATATTTTACTTATAAAAATAGGGTACATTTGCGGGTGTTACATCAAGGCTATGTATCCACAACTTTGCCTTACCCCTCAAAGAGAATGAGAAAAGCATCTCTCTAATTTGCCTTTGGGTGACTCCAGTTTGTCTTATAGTGGAGCAATAGTCACAGAAGTTTTGGATGTGAAGGTTGGGATCTGTTGTGGCATTGCCACTAAATTGGTTTCTTTCTATAAGGTTAATGAAGGCAGGTTTGATTTCAAAGTTTTGGGCTTCGATTTGGGGTGTAGCAATACCCCTTGGAAGTGTTTCTGCGGTGGGTTTGGAATGGTCTGAAAGTCGAACCATTTTTATTTTGTGAAGATGAAGATGGAGTGTTGTTTGAAAGTTGATTGGTTTTTGTGAATGGAGATTAGAATGGATCTTCTTCTCCTTCAAGATTAGATAGAATATCCGAGTATTTCTCACGAATACGATCTAAACTTGAAGTATCATAAGCTTTTGAGATTTCGTTGAATAGCTTTTGTATCCTACGCAGAGTTCTTTCTAGGTCGGGGTCTAAAGAGATAGGGATCCCTAGTCTAGAAGATCTGGGCATAAGATTGAAAAGCTAGGATGAAAAATCAAGAGAGGTCTAAAGGAATTTGGGTTCCTAAAGACTAGATAAAACTAATTGCGATAAAAATCACAAGAAAAAGGAAAACTAAACCGTGCTCCCCGGCAACGGCGCCAAAATTTGATCGTGCTTGTCGCGAGCCCGATACAAAGATAAATTACCCAGACTAGGCTAATAACAAATTAATGTAATTAGGGAAGTAGGGGTCGATCCTCAGGGAGATGGTGTTTCCTATAAGATGTGAAATGTCTCGCAATTGGGTTTTATCTAACGAAAATCTGGGTTTTGGGATTTTGATATCTAAACTAATATAAAGCATAAATGAAAACAAAATAAAAACAAATGAAAATAATAAAGCAAGTGATGAAAAGCATCTAGGGAAGTAGGTTCACACATGTAGATTGACATATTGATGAAATTGGATATGGAACATGCAAATAATTCATTGTGAGTTCGTAAGAATGATGTGTTCATTACAATCATAGATCAGATGGTCTAGCACGCTTTTAGGCGATTTACTAGGTCTTAATCCACCATGTCATGCTTTGTCTATTCAATTCGCGTATCTCTACCTTGGAAAAGAATTCCATTTTAGTCGATGATTTCCGGCCAGAAGTCGTTAACTATCGTTACAATCCAAACATGCATAGACACAACGTTTTAAAGGCACAATTTCTTCTATCCAATTATCATCTTTTAATCAATCTAACATGGCTACCCTACACCCTAGAAAGGTGACTACTTACTCATGGTAATGTTTATGTCTAAGATGAAGTTAATAACAAAAACTAGGATAGACATGTTTATTTGATTTTGACTCTTTATATGGCGATAATAACGACGCTAATTGATAATCTAAGAAATGAAATTACAATTATAACGATACTAAATGAATCTAAGATAATATGTAAAGAGAATAACAATCAAATGGAAAACAATAAAGACATTTAAACGAAAGATAAACTAGGAATACCTATATGACGATCAATGACGATAATGACAACAATAATAGAAAATCCTTGCACATAATAATCGATCCACCAATTACAACGCTTGAACCACACAAAGGAGATTACAAGGATGAAATTCTTATTGATCTAAGCTAATGTTTTGATATGAAATGGACAGAAATAAACTAAGAACAAAAGACAAAAGAAGAAGAAAATGAGAGAAGGGAGGCTAGTTCTCCCTCCTCCTAATCTAAGGAGAAATGTAAGAAGAGAAGAGAAGAGGATTGTAGGATGGATGATTTGAGAAGAGGGGTTGGAGCATCTATATATAGCATTAGGGTTTCGTGGAGAAGGGGTCGAGCATTGAACACATAAGACAAAAATAGGAAGTTGAAGCATCATGCTCGGATCAGCAGGGATACCCGATCGGGTACACACTTACCCGATCGGGTAAGTGGACATCTAGAAGCTCTTGACTAACTTTTCATCTTCCTTTGCTTTGACTTGACTTCCATCATCCCCCTTGACCTCTCCAATCGGGTTTGTTGATAGGGTTTGATGTAAAGCGATGAATTCTTCCGCCTAATTGATTGATCTTCCGACAACTACGAAACCGTCTTTGCTCCTTCTCTCTTTTGAGTTAGTGAACCTTCTTGAAATGCCTTTCACTTGGTCAAGCTTGCTTCTTCAAATCGTCGGGTTCTAGGCAAATGCTCGGGAATATAGAAAAAGGGCGTAGAAACGTCACTTTCCCTACAAAACAGGTTAGAACACTGGAATTCGCCTAGAAGACGGTATTAGCTCATAAAGTGGCTTAACAAAGCACAAATGGCATACAAAACCGAGCTAAATTGGGGGTTAAAACCATACAAATATTCACTTATCACTCCTGGCTTTGCAGTCCTCACTCGTTACATGAGGGCCATGGTCAGGCCGGAGCTGATGGAGAAGGGGACTTCTCCTGCTACAGTCGGTCCTGGACTTTTGCTGAAAGTATGAACCTTCCTTTGAACCTTATTGAAAAATCAATAACCTTCTTTAGATTGAAAGATCAATATTTGATGTTGATATTGTTATTACCCATTTTTGCAGGCGTGGGTGTACTCCTACTTTCCTGGTTTGGCTCCCAAGAGGACGGAGCCTGAGCCGAGGGTGTACCCAGTTGTGAGAGACTGGGTGGTGTGCCATAAGAAGAGTCAGCGTTCTTCTTATGATCTATGTAGGAGGGGCGTGAATGCCCTGCAGCTGGAGCACGTAAGTACCTCCGACTGTTTTCTGTCTTTTATTTTGGAGAAAGATCACAAGGAATGATCATTCGTCTTATCATCGTCTGGAACTGGATCATTATAATGACCCATTTTTTTCTTTGTCTTAGTGGATTCCGAGGCCTTGGGTTGACTACCCGAACACACCAGCTTTCGTGGTTGAGGTCCTACGTCCTAGGAGCTCGAGTCGGTTGCTGCTGAGGATACCCATGGGACATATGTGGTACTTGGGCGAGCGTTTGACTCGGCAGTGCTGGCGTGAGTGGAGACGTCCTCCTTCTTCCTGACGAGGATTACCTGGGGTTTGTTCGTCAGAGATTGGCGTACTGGCCGATCGTGGTAAGCATTGTTTGCTTCTTGTATATTGAACATTGAGAATTGATAAGTTGTTTGTTGATGAACTATTTGATTTTTACAAGAGATCGAGGTGGCGGGCGTCGAATCCCTAGCTTACCCCGAGGTCCTTGAGTACACGGATGCGGCTGCTTCCACAATGATTTCAGAGCTCCGTGAGTTCAGCGCATCGGTGACCGATGCTGACTTGGAGGAGTGGGAGCACCTCGTGAGGGGGGTGAGCTTCCAATCCATGACCATCTTTTGTTGCATAGGAATGCATTTGTTTTAACCTTTGATTTGTATTTGAATGTAGGTGGCTCTATCTCGGCATGTTGCACTATGGAGGGTGGCCAACCGGCTGCGGGCTACAGCCGTTGAGGCACTTGTGGGTGAACGAAACCGAAGGGTAGGAACCTATCATTTCCTTTTTGTGTTTTGTGTTTTTTTAAATGAAATGGTTGACTGAAATGAGGCATTTCCTTGTAGAAAGCCTCGGAGCGTGAACTGGCGGAGTCTCGGAAGGAGATAGCTCATTTGTTAAGGGAGATGGAGGCCCAGGATGCCGAGATTGGTGCCCTTGAGATTTTAGTTGGGCTCACTGGTGATGAGGATTAGCCATCTTGTTTTGTTTGTAGACTTCGGATATTTGAACTTTGTTTTTGGATTTGCTGTACATCTGGATCTGTTTTAGGGCGAGAACCCCCTGTTTCGGATTTTATTTTAGGGCGAGAGCCCCCGGTCTTGCGTATACTCCTTTTTTTTTACTTGTGTTACGACGATCTAAGTGCCTTTGTTGTTGGATTTCTTCTTTTCCTATAGGTTAGCTTGAAGACATGTTTGGTAGCTGACGGTTTCTGCCGTCATGACGTCGGAATAGAATTCACATAAATTACATGTAGCAAGTAATCTACTCAAACATTTTACATGCGGCGTATCGGTAGCCTAAACTAGCGCAAAATGATTTCCTAAATAAAACGTGTAAACATGTACGGAAATGTAAAAATGTTGTTGGAGTAAGTGTCCTCCACAATAGTGCATTTATATAATAAATCTCATTTTGGAATATTCGTGGGATAACTAGTATATTGATACTCCACGTCAGTTGATTAACGTAAATCAATAACGATCAGCTGACTAGAGTTAGACGTTATTATCGTATTACGGCGGTGATCAACTGACCCCTTTCGGTCACACCTAAAGAATGAGACCCAAATAGAAAAACTAATTATTTGTATGCGATACAGTTTAATTAGCCCTTTACATATATATTTGATATATCTTTGATTACGAGAGTTATTTATTAGAAATTGAGTTGAGAACTCATACAGTTTAAGTTTATTAGTCAATTATACGATAACTGACTGAATAAATTTTACGTCTTATTTTAATATAATTAAATAAGATTTAATTTAGTAATTAATCGTTAATTCACTAAATTAGTTGAGGTTGTGCATATATTTTGAGGTAGAGGTAATTAGTTAATTATCTTTGCAAAGAGTTGTAAAATAAATTAACTGGACTTTGTGGGACCCATTATATACTGATATAATGCTAAAATATCACTTAATAGTTGAGTGTATAATGATTATTAATTTGAGTCATATAATTGTTATATGATCAAATTAACACTTAATTATATTAGATAATTAAGCATATGATTATAAGTATTTGTGGGACAACTATCAAAAATCAAAATGGACCCATTTTGTCACAAGTGCACCAGTTTTAGGGTGAGCAAAAGGTAATGATTTGATTCCTTTTTGTCTTGCCAATAAAACACACTTTGTTCTTTTCTAAACTTGCTTTTTGTCTTACCAAGTTAAGCATGCAAAGAAAAGAAACAATCAACCTCACCATACACTCAAGTGGCCGGCACATATGTTCATAAAATGAGCAATTGTTGTTCATTTTTGTGGACGTGTGCAAAAACATATTCAAAACCTAATATATCTCTCTACATCTCTCTAAAAATAATACTAGTAAACTACTAATTGTTAGTACTATTTTTCTTGGTGTTCACTCAGGAGTAGTAACACAAAAGTATTATTATTCAAGGGTTAGTTCTTATAATATTTAGTTAATATTATTAGAACTTTTGGTATCATCTTGGGTGCTACTACAAGGAGATCTTCTATTTTGAAGATTTGGGTTTTGGAGGATCATTCCAAGCTTGGTAGAAATTCTTAAGACAATAACAAGTTATTGTTCTTACTTCCATTTCAATGTGAGGAAATTTCTAATCTTTTATTTTAATGCCTTTATATTTGCATGCATGTTACATAGATCATTAAATACTAAATTAACAAGTTAATTAGTAACTAATTAGAGGAGTCTAATTAGGGTCTATGAACTTTCATGTGGTATCAGAGCTAGCTTGTAGCATGCATGTTCATTTTGGGCATTTTTATTAAAGTTATAAGATAACCAATAAAATCAAAAATTAAAGTTTAAATTTGATTTGGACGAAAATATTTGGTGCATGCACACCTATAAACTTTAAAATGTTTGTGGTCAAATTTGGTGAATTTACGGATTTATTTGCTATTTATTATGATTTATGCCTTTTAAACCGAATTAACATGCATTTTATGAGTTAAAAGTTAACTAAAAATAGTTGCATGTTGATTCTGGCCATGAAATTTTTATATGATCTCACATGCATGTATTACATATTTTATGTAAAATTTCGTGACTTTTAATTAAGTATTGCATCAGGGACGAAGCTAGGATAAAATAATGACCCGGGCCGATTTAATCAATTTTGTCGATGTCTATCCTTCTACATCATGGGCCGTGACACATTATTTAGAACAGTCGATACATATTTCTCCCTATTGTTTATTTTGTGTATTCTGTATGAGAGATATTTTAATCAATAAATAGATATAACTTGAACATAAGTATATACTTTAGAGTATCTGATATTAAACATACAACTAAATACTTTTATTCTTATACATTATTTTCTTTGCTACTTTACTTCATATTCTATAAAACATTTTAACAATAGTTCTATTATCTGATGAAAAGAAATTAGGAACAAATAAGCCTTAATTTTGATTATTTATACAGAGCAATAGTTTATTCGACGAATTGAATGTTAAGAAAAATAATACTATGTACAAGGTAGGTTTTAAGAGATGCATAGTATAAAGGACAATATATGACTAGGAATTTAAAAAATTGTAAATAAAATAAAATAAAGCCCAAGCATCACCCGAGTTACGAATAGTACCGTAGTAGACAATAGTCAAGAAATGAGATTATAGGCCAGAACTAAAAAAAAATGCTTAGATAAATGCTTCTCAGGTATCGAACCTGTGACCTTACATGGCATGTGCCATTCCTTCTACTCCAACAATGACCACTAGGCCACTTACAGAAGACTGAATATATATCCTCTTGTAAGCTATATATTCTAAACCGTTAGTGTTTTTTTTTCAGTTTTTTTTTTTAATTTAGAAAAAAAATAAAAAAGTCAGCCCGGGTCATGGCCCCTCCGGCCCAGGCTGTGCTTCGTCCCTGTATTGCATGTTTATTGATTTTTATAAGATAAAAGTCGATAATATGAGATTATAATGTTCATAAAATAGAAACGTCCTTTTCTGGTCATGAAATTTTTTGGTACATTTTACATTCTGATTCATATCATGTTGGTGAAATTTCATAATTTGTTTCACTGTTTTACTATATTTAATGATTTTTATTTGATAAAACCGTTAAATAAAAGGTTATTTGTTCATTAAATTAATTTAAAATTTTTTGGGAAAGTGTTTTATTTTTGGAGTTCCTGGAAATGTTCTAGAATGTACAAAAAAAAAATTTGGTTTCAAATTTTTATGATGTTCAATTTTATTTTAGGTTTATTTCATAAATGTTATGATTAAACCTCTATATTTAGCAAATACGATCAAATCAAACTAATTAAACACAAACGAAATTAGTGAGGACTAATTTTGAGTTCTACATCATATTATATAATTAGTTTGAGCTTAAATACGACTTAAGTGTTGATTATTGATTTTTAATGGTTAAAAATCGATAAAATCCATAAAACCGAGCTAGAATGAGCATGGCAAGTGTTTAGGGCGATTTTGGCATGATTTTTACAGCATTTTATTTATGTTGTTTATGTTGAATGAATGAATGTCATTTATTTATTTTATTGCAAGATGTACCTAGTATGGCCTAGATTATTTTTAATCGGTATTACCTGTAATGTAAGGGAATACCGATTCGGTTGTAATTTATTGCGATCTCGTATCGCCGTTTTGTAATAATTAATAATTTCATTTTATAGATCAAATGTATAATAGGAATTTTCTATGTATTCATTTGTATTTTTGTAATTATTTATTATGAAGATGAAGTTTTCCGAAGTCGGTGTTCCAAAAGACGGTGCCATTTTGGAGTTTTTCTATGAAGAGGCAAGGGACCAAGGAGTTGGTTTCCGATTTTCTAATCAACTAGTTAATAAGATTAGCTAGATGGCCATACTAGGATTTATTAATTGTTAATTGCTTGTTTATGTTTTCCGCTCATGCCAAAATCGCCAACATGCATTTTTATTTCGCGATTGTCAATTAAACGTTATTTAAAATTCGCCGACTTAGTTCACTTATAGGCAATTAATAACTAAATTGGCTAGACCTCTCACACAACTTAAAATTGAATTGAGATTTAGCCTTACCAATTGAAGCACCTATGAATCCCGTGTTCATTAGGACAACCACAACGTGGACCTTTTACCTCGGGTAAGTAGGGTGATGCGATCACATGCCTAAATTGGGTTGGTCTCAACGGAATAAGCGTTATCTCGGGACTAGGAGACGGGTTTGGATGAATACCGTCGACCGAGAGTTCTAGGAGTAGAATTAGTCAAAGTGTTGACTTATCGTTTATTACATAAAGGTGGCATAAGATGTTCATTTTTATCTAAGATGCGGGTCTCGGAATCTCTTACATAATTTCGTGAGGGGTCATTATATTAGTGACTTGTTTAAAATTTTTTTCACAAGTAAAATTGTTTAAAAACATTGAATGTTTATATTTCCTAATTTTGTTGTAGTAATCGCAAATGGCAAACAATAACAACAACACCGTTCAACTTGGCAAAGACTCATGGCTAAGGTCCGTAATGGACAAATGCATCTTAAAAGAAGACGGATCTAATTTCGTCGAATGGGAACAAACGATTAAGAGTGCGGCGTTATCGGATAACGTCTTGCGCTACTTGACCGAAACCCCTCCCGATGAACCCGGCCCAAGGGCCACTAATGTGGCCAAAACCGCTTATGAGGAGTACTTGAAAGTATCCATTGACGTCAAGATGGTCTTGATTTGGTCAATGTCCTCTAGTCTTAAGCAACAATACATTACTCTAGGAGCATATGAGATATTCTCAAGGGTGACTTTGGAGTTTTCTCAGTCACCTGACATACGCCAATACAATGCTATGACAAGGCTTTTTGAAGCCAAGCTAAACAAAGGGCCAAAAGGTTGGCCCACACGTGCTCAAAATGGTTGAGCATGTGGACACCCTAGAGCGTCTAGAGGTTAAGATTCCGAAGAAGCTAGCGATTGGCCGCATCCTTCACTCACTTCCTCCCAAGTTCGCCCAAACTAGGGCGAACTATAACATGCATGGCATGGATAAGAGCTTTCATGAGCTCCATTCCCTCCTTACCCAAGTCGAACGGGATATGGAGGCAAGTGGGAGTGAGAAAAGGGATGTTCTTTCAATGAAGTTGAAGAACTTAAGTCTTGGGGTTCAAAAGGGAAAGGGCAAAGCTAAGGCCCAATTTAAGAAGCATGGAAAAGGAAAGGGCAAAGCTATAATGTATAGCAATGCCAAGGCTAAGGGCAAGAAGCATGCCGACGCCGAATGCTTTTATTGTAAAGGCAAGGGACATTGGAAACGAAATTGTCCCAAGTACTTGAAGGATAAGAAGGATGGATGTGTGACACCATCAGGTATAATCCTCTCTTCTCTCTATATGATAGATATTAACTATGCTTCCACTTCTACTTGGGTATTTGATACCGGATGTGGTTCTCACCTTTGTAATCATTTACAAGGGCTGAAGGACGTGCGAGCACTAGCCAAGGGTGATGTGGACCTACGCATGGGGAATGGAGCAAGAGTAGCCGCCGTTTCCGTAGGAACTTATGTACTCACCTTAGCTAGTGGTCTTGAATTGTATCTAAATAATTGTTATTTTGTACCCTCCTTGACCAAGAACATTATCTCCATATCCGTACTTGACGCGGAGGGTTTCTCTTTTGTAATCAAGAACAACAGTTGTTCGTTTTGTTTTAATGATGTGTTTTATGGTAAAGTCGTCTCTATTGGAGGTATTTATGTTCTAGATAATGTTAATGAAGTTTATCATGTAGAGAGTAAGAAGCTCAAATTAGGTGAAACTAATCAATCATACCTTTGGCATTGTCGTTTAGGTCATATAAACGAACGATGCATAAAGAGACTTGTTTCAACGAAACTTCTTAAACCATTTGATTATGAATCTTATGGTGTGTGTGAATCTTGCCTTTTAGGCAAGACGACCCGTGCTCCTTTTACGGGAAAAGGAACACGAGCAAGTGAGGTATTAGGCCTTGTACATACGGATGTATGTGGCCCAATGACTCTTCAAGCTAGAGGTGGTTATAACTATTTCATTACCTTTACCGACGATTTGAGAAGATATGAATATGTCTACTTAATGAGGCATAAGAGTGAAGCTTTTGAAAAGTTCAAAGAGTTTCAACATGAAGTAGAAAACCAATTGAATAAGAAGATTAAAACCTTACGATCCGATCGTGGTGGTGAATATCTAAATAATGAATTTGATTCACATCTAAAAGATTGTGGCATAGTATCACAATGGACTCCTTCTGGAACACCCCAACTAAATGGTGTATCCGAAAGGAGAAACAGAACTTTATTAGATATGGTTCGGTCAATGATGAGTCTTGGAGTGTAAACTACTAAGGTTTACAAGTTTTGATGGATGCTAGATTAGGTTCACTTAAACTGACAACAACTCAAATAGAAATGGAGGCTGTTTTAGAGAGAGTGACTTATATCAACTGAAATTCAAAGGATATGACTTAGAGAAGCTCCCCTACAGCATAGCACAAGACAAGGGACTCAAAGACTAGTTTAGAAACAGTTTTCAAGTGTTACAGCAAAGCACAAACACCCTAGACTAGACTCAACAGCAAGCAAGTTAACCACAGCAAGGCACATATATAACTTGACTCACAAGACAAGGCACTGATCAAACACCTTGAAGATGTATCAGGCTTGTTTCAAACTACAGCTCTTAGCACAAGTTTGATAGATTTGAGGGATTTCTCAAAGTTAATTCATTCATAAAAGTCTGCCTTACAACAACATACAAGACCTCCTTATATAGGGAGGCTGATATCTTGTGAACCATTGGATGTATAGATCATCCAAGGGCCAGCTTAGGATCTAAACTACTTCAACTGACACTAATTAAGAACCTCACAAGAGGACAAGTTTAACAACTAGCTAGTACAGACACAAAAGACACAAACAGACTGATGCAAAAAGCAATAAAGCAGTTTTTGTATTTTTCCAGTTATACCCCTTAACTCCTAAGGGTATAAGAAAAAATTTAGGGACCTCCTTGGGTTGACCAAAGCTGAGGTAGACCGTCTTGTGACCTCAAAGGGTGTCCGCATGCATGATTTTTTGAATCAATTTATAAATAGGGAAGACCCTTCTTTATCTTATGTTGTGGGGCGGAGGGCCTTTGGGTTTTGCCTTTTGCCATGTTACATCTTCCAAGGGCACATTGACAAGGAGATGAGAGGGGATCCTCTTTTCTTGAGCTTGGTGGAGCAAATGGAGCTGCGCAAGAGCCCAACTTGCCTTTACCTAGGAGAGATCATTTTTGGCCTAGATAATAGAAAGGCTAACCGCGAGCTTCCATATCTGCGGAGTCCCGTCATCTTGCAAGTAAGGATATGTGCTTTCTTTTTTTTTCCGTTTTCTTTCTCTCTTTTTGTTTTTTTGACATTGTTGCTTGCGTGCTCCAGATATAGTTAATGGAGCATCTGCGATTGATCGAGCCCCCAGTTGATGTGCGCGGGTACCATGCTCGATCCATTACCATGAGGACTAGGCTCTATATGGTAGACTTCTCTAGAATTCCCAACTACTGGGAGAATAAGCTGAAAGGTGAAGGTGGCCTTTTGATCCGATGGACTGTGCCATGGTGGCACCTTAGGTCGGTGACTGGGGTATCGTCGTTGGATCCGACTCGGTCACTTCGCGTTCCTGGCTTGGAATTCATGGTATGTATCTTTTCGGAAAGACTGGTGAGGCAAGTGGGTCTTAGGCAGAGGATCCCGAAACTTGATACTGTTCCCCAGACTCCGCTAGCTCATACCGCAGAGTCTTGTAGGGAGTGGGCCGCGAGATGGGTACAAAGGAATATGTGGTTCATACCCGTTCCTGTTGGCTCCCTATGGATATCTGACTCATATCTGCGATGGAGGAAAGCTAGTACTCCTGAAGACCGCGAGAAGCTAAGAAAGCGTGAGCCTGTGGATTGCAAGATTTATGAATCTGGTAAGGAGAGGTTGAAATACTTGACTGAAGGCGAAGAGGAAGCTTGACTCCTAGTCACGCATCCAGCGAAGAGGTCGAGAACTAATCCTGCTGCGAGGGTAGTAATTGATAGACACGGTAAGGCTAGACCGCGAGAAAGACCGTCGGTGATTAGGTCTGAGGTGACGCAGAAGCGTCCCCCTCGTGGTCGGGACAAGAAGTGTGAGAAAGATGACAAAGGCAAGGGGAAGATGAAGGAATAGCCTTAGTCAGTTTTTATTATGTAGTATTATTATTATTTTTGAGTTGTAATAAAAGATGTTGAGATTTTTAGAATCCTAGCCTTAGCTTTTTTTTTCAGCATTTCTTTATATATGAAATATTATTATTATTTTTGGACAATGAATAATTATTTGAGTTAGTTAAGAAACTAATGAAATTTTTCTTTATTATTCTTGTCGAATTTCAAGTGCAAATTCAAATGTCCTTCTATTAACATTTCAAAATAATAGCCGGGTTGAATTCTGTGAATGATTGCCTACGTATTCATTAGAAAAATGAAATCAAACCTTGCGCGTAGTTCGAGAAAATGCAAATGAATAATTTTTCGAAGCAAGAGCTTGTAATGAAATTTGAAAAAGGCGGCATGTGCCTTGCTTACTCCTAAAAGAAGTACAAATCGATTTATTTGATGACATGAAGATTATCCAAATGTCAAAATTCAAGAGCATGGCGACATTTAAGTTCAACTGGCCTGGGGCCGGTTTTATTCCGTGTCGCATGAGCGACACGTGGGGTTGCGCGAGGTGCGCTTCCTAGTGCATGCTAAGGGTAGTATCGTTTCAACTGGTCTAGGTTTGTAGGGTTAGCAAATTCATTCACGTCTAGGTCTGTGATTTTAACTGCACCCTCTGAGAATATACATTTGACTAAGAAAGGCCCAGCCTAGTTAGGTTTGCACTTTCCTCGTGGATCGACAGGTAATAGAGCTCTGACTTACTTGAGCACTAAATCCGCTTCTTTGATGTTTCTGGGCTTATCTCGTTTGTTGAATGCTCGTTTGATACGTGCTTGGTATGTATGTACAATGTGTAATGCACGCAGTCTTCGTTCGTCCAAGAGGACGAGTTCATCATATCTATCCCTCTTCCAATCAGCTTCTACGATCTGACTTTCTAAGAGAATACGCAGAGATGGGATTTCTAGCTCTACTGGTTGTACAACTTCCATTCCATAGGTTAAATAAAAAGGAGTGGCCCTAGTGGGTGTCCTAACTGAAGTGTGATAGCCCCATAACGCGAAGGGTATCTTGCTTGGCCAATCACGGTAATTGTCAATCATTTTCTTGAGGATGGTGACGACATTCTTGTTAGCTGCCTCCACCGCGCCATTATTTTGAGGTCGATAAAGCGAGGAATGATGATGCGTGATCTTGTATTTGGCTAGCAACTGCTCGGTCTCTACTTGGAAGTGTGATCCATTGTCAGTGATGATTTCATGTGGGCAACCATATCGACAGATGATATTGGTTTGTAAGAACTTCGCCACATTTTTATCAGTAAGAATAGTGTAGGATGCTGCTTCAACCCACTTGGTGAAATAGTCCATAGCTACCAAAATGAAACAGTGACCTCCTGTTCCAGCTGGGGTGATCTTTCCGATGATGTCGATTCCCAAAGCATAAAATAGCCAAGGAGAGGTCATGGTGTAAAGGAATGAGGGAGGAACATGCTGAACATTCCCGAAGATTTGGCAATTGTGGCAGTGTCTGACGTATTTAATACAATCTTACTCCATAGTCTTCCAGTAATATCCTAGACGTGTGATTTGTTTTGCCATCATGGGTCCGCTCATGTGAGGACCGCATTCTTCATTATGGACTTCTTCCATTACTTTTCATGCCTGTGAACGATCAAGCCAACGCAAGACGACACCAAGAGATGTTCTTCTGTACAATTCTCCTTGCATGAGGAGGTATTGAGAGGCTAGTAAGCGTATGGTACGTTGTCCCCTCTTATCTATCTGTGGTGGATATGTACCGTTGAGTTTGAAGTTTAGAATAGCCTGGAACCAGCGTTCCATTGGATTGTCTTCTTCGTCTGTAAGTTGGTACACGTAGGCTGGTTCTGACCGTCGTTCGATGCATAGAGGCATGTTGATCATGTTGTCTGGCATGTTGATCAAGGCTGCAAGTTTCGCAAGAGCGTCTGCAAATTGATTCTCTTGACGAGGTAGATGTAGATAAGTGACTTGATCGAAGAACTGGGCAACTTGATCTATCCTGGCCTCATAGGGTGCTAGACTTTCACTTTGAATCTTCTATGATCCTGTGATCTGGTTGATTATTAAGGAGGAGTCTCTGTGAACTCGAAGATTCTTAATGCATAGACGGACTCCCGCTTGTAAACCAATAAGGCAAGCGTCGTATTCTGCTGCGTTATTTGTCACCTCGAAGTCGAGTTTGACAGATAGTGGTGTATGATCGCCTTCAAGGGAAATGAGCAACACTCCCACTCTAAATCCTCTTAGATTCGACGCACCATCAAAGTAAAGGTCCCAAGATTCTATACATGTTTTTAATTTATCCTCGTCTGGAAATGACCACATATCTATTGTTTGGGTGTCGTTGATAGGATTGTCCGCGAAAAACTCAGCAACGGCACGTTCTGTTATGGCTTTCAGCGGTACATATTTGAGATCGAACTCTGAGAGCATTAAAGTCCATCTTTCTAAACGTCCGTTGAGGACGGGTTTCTCGAAGAGGTATTTGATGGGGTCCATTTTGGAGTACACCTTGACCGAGTAGCTAAGCATGTAATGACATAGCTTCTTTGTTGCCCATACAAGAGCGAGGCATGTCTTTTCAAGAGGTGTGTATTTGCACTCATATTCTAAGAATTTCTTACTAAGGTAGTAGATCGCTCTTTCTTCTTTCCCGACATTTTGTGCGAGCATATCCCCCATGGTCGGTTCTGTGACTGTGAGATATAAACCAAGAGGTTGATCTCATTGGGGAGGCATTAACACTAGTGGTTTTGCTAATATCTCTTTGATTCTGTCGAACGCCTTTTGGCAATCATCATCCCACATGGTATGATCTGTTTTCTTTAGCTTATTGAAAATAGGTTCACAGATCATAGTGAGTTTCGATATGAACCGACTCACATATTGTACTTTGCCCAGAAAACCTATAACTTCCTTCTCTATTTGGGGTTGTGGCATTTCGATTAAGGCCTTGATCTTGGATGGATCAATTTCTATTCCACTCTGACTGACGACATGTCCTAGGAGTTTGCCTGAAGTTACTCTCAATGCACATTTCTGAGGGTTGAGTCTCATGTTGTATTTGCGCAATCTGAGAAAGAACTTGCGAAGATTATCGATATGCCATTTCCTGTCTTTGGATTTGACAATCATATCATCTACGTATACCTCCGCTTCTTTATGCATCATGTCATGCAATAACGTAGTTGCAGTACGTTGGTATGTAGCTCCAGCATTAATTAGTTCAAATGGCATAACCATGTAGCAGTATGTGCCCCATGGAGTGACCAAAGCTGTTTTATGCTTGTCTTCATCGGCCATTTTGATCTGGTTGTACCCTACATACCTATCCATGAAGGATAACAATGCGTGATCTGTTGTGTTATCTACCAATATATCGATATGCGGTAAAGGGAAGTCATCTTTGGGACTTGCTTTGTTTAGGTCTCTGAAATCGACACAAACCCGGATTCGTCCATCCTTTTTGGGTACGGGAACTACGTTAGCCATCCAGTCATAATACTCATAATATTTAATGAATCCGGCCGTGAATTATTTATCGACCTCTTCCTTGATCTTAAGAGCCCATTCAGTCCTCATACGACGGAGCTTCTGCTTTACAGGTTTGAAACCTGGCTTGATTGAAATTCGGTGATGTGCGATATCCATGTCGATCCCTGGCATGTCTTTGTAAGGCCAAGCGAAAACGACTTTGAACTCGTGTAGAAGGTCTACAAAGCTGGCCCTCTCAGTTGGATTCAGAGTCGTCCCTTTCTAAGTTCTCGGGGTTCTAATTTTGTCCCTACGTTGATGGGTTCGGTGTTTTCTATGACTGGTGCCTCCTTCCCCTCTTGTAGTATTTCTTTGATTATATGGGGAGGTAACTCAATCGAGTCTGGGTCTGGATTATCCTCATTGTCATCATAAACAGAATTGTATTCAGAAAAACACAAGGAGTAAGCAGAATCTGATTTATTCATATTAAATTTTGAAAACAGCTAAAACAAAAAGGCCATATGTTCATTAGTTAGAGGTGGTAAAGGAATAACTGCTGGGAGATTCCCCAAGATGATGCTACTGTTAGATGCTAAGCTAGGAGAAATAAAGGGATGGGGGATGACAGCAAGAGGAGACTCTCTAAGAACATTTCTAGACTCTGACTCGGACTCCGACTCCAACTCTGACTCGAATTCCTTGCCGTCTGGGTATCCTTTGAACATCTCTCCTTCTCCAGTAGTGACTTTGAAGAGTTTTCCTTGTTTGTTGGTCCATTTAATCGACTTTCTCCATCCTTTTGGTTAGCTTGAGTCACCGTCGTTGATCAACGTTGTAGAGTTGAAATGATCGTCTTGAAGTATCATGGTAATGATCTCATTCTGTGCAGCCCTGACGAATCGATCTTCTCCAAACAGAAGGCTAACTACTTGTTTGTCTAAACAAGGTGTCTGACGAGTTTTGACGGTAGGAACCGTTTTCGAGGGAATAAAGTAGCAATCGTGGAAGACTTCGATTCCAGCTAATTGTATTCCTCTGTAGTGCCAAGGCTCGGGAAACCCAATAAATTATTCTTTGCTTCCTTCCCTAACGAAATATCCGTTTAGAGTAGGGAGATAAGGTTGCACCTGGATTCCCTTACTCTTACGATTTTGTACTTGAGTAAGCATTTCTAAGGTTTCCTCCTTAGTGGGTTTGTACCCTAATCCCAATGGTATTTCCCTTCTTTGTATGGTGCAAAGGTACTTTTCTTGGTTGGGTTTAATGGCATCCCTGGGAAGTGTCCCTGGGATTTAAGTATGTGGTTGAGCACTAGGTTAGAGTATGGGTCGAAATATAGAGGTGCCAACTCACTCTCTACAAGATTCACACTCTGAAATCCTCGATACGTAGCTACTTGATTGCAGGACATTTTCTCTATTATAGCCTTGATAAGTGACGAAGTGATTCTCACTACCTTGCCATTTAGAGAAATTTTGATCTTCTGGTGTAGGGTGGATGTTACTGCTTTAGAAGCATGAATCCATGGCCTTCCCAGAAGTATGTTGAAGGATGCTTTAATGTCTACAATCTGGAAGTTAACCTTTCGCTCGACTGGCTCAGTGGCTATGGTGAGGTTGACTAGTCCCACTACCTTCCGCCGTGTCCCATCGTATGCTCAAACACCTTGGTTGGTAGGAGTTCAATCCGTTTCTTTCATGCCTAATTTACGTGCCGTTTTCAGTGGTGTGACATTGACTGCGGAGCCATCATCTACCAAAGTCATGGGTATATTCTTATTTAGGCACGTGATTGTGATGTACAAAGCGAGGTTGTAACTAGCCCCGAAAGGAGGTAAGTCTTCATCTGAGAAGGTAACTGGGTTGCTTAGCTTGGCTGAATCTTGGAAGACCAAGTTGACTACATCGTCAGGTGTAGAGTCGTGTGCTACATTTAGCTTTGTCAATGCTTGGAGTAGAGCTTAGCGATGTGGAAATGAACTTGCAACTAATTGCCAGACTGAAAGATCAGCCTTTGTCTTTTGTAGTTGCTTTAGTAGATGGTCAGTAGATGTACCCTCGCCATCATTTGGGGTGATGACAGTGGTATTAGTAATTGGACCATTAAAAGTAGGACCGTTCTGAGGGGCACCTTGATAAGGACGTCCTGATCGAGTGAGATAGCTTACATCTTGATCTTCCCTACTTCAAGTTGGAGAATGTTCTGTGAGGTATTCATCTTCATCGTCATCACCCCATATTCAGTTGACGGTATTGAGGTCTTTTAAACTGATTATTTCAGCTTCTAAAGTGATGACTCGTTCAACCAAGTTGTCACATGTTGTGATCACTTCTTGCATTGTAGATTGTTGGGATAGGATTGGAGCTCGTAGTGCGCTTTCTTGGGGTGTGGTACCCGAAATGTGTAGGGATGTCACGATAGTCTCGAGCTCTAAGATCTTTCTACTTACATTTCTAGCCATGCGATCGGTCATCGATGGTAGGAGAAATGGTGTAATACCTTTCCTCATTTTCGAGCATGTTAATTTTGTCTTCAAATGGGAAGATAAGGTGTGAGCAATCCAAGGTGGATTCTTCATCCGTGATCACTAGAACTCCAAGAGGATTCTTGGTGTTGTGGGGTTTACTACCAGGACGTAGGGGTAGACGACCGTCTTCAATCATATCTTGGATGACATGTTTCAAATTGAAACATTTCTCTGTGTCGTGCCCTTTGCCCCTATGATACTCACAGTAAGCATTCTCATCCAGAATTTACTCTTCTTTTCCAGATCAGATGTAGGTCCTATAGACTAGAGTTTGCCTTGTTGAGTCAATCTTTTTAAGGCACTGGAGTATGTGTCGCCGATGTTGGTGAACTTCCTTTGATGGTTATTCTTTTTGGGTGCTACAACAAGGTTGACCTCATCGGTTTTGTTAGTGGAGCCGTAAGAACGACTCGTTGAGCCTTGATACCCGCGACCTACTGTTTTAGACAAGAGTCCCTTTCGGATGTCCTCTTCGATTCTGGTCCCTAGCACAGTTAATTTTTTAAAAGACTTTATATTCTGGTACCTTAGATGGTTTGCATAGATGGGTTTTGGATTGTCCACGAAGTTTTCCACAAGAGTGGCCTCATCTGGACGTTCGACCAATTGGGTACTAGTTTTCCTCCACCTACTTAGGAAGTCGGAGAAACCTTCCTTCTCATTTTGAGTTAGGACTTCTAGAGTACGCATATTAACATGAATTTCAGAATTGTCTGCGTATTTTTTGGTGAATTCAATTGCAGCAGCATCCCAAGTTGTAATCTTCTTGTGATCTAGGGAATAGAACCATTGTTTGGGAATGGTATCGAGAGATGAAGGAAAGATCCTTAGGAACATCTCTGGTTTGATGCCTTTAATATACATATAATCCTTGAAAACACGAATGTGGTTTAAAGGGTTTTCATGTCCCTTGAATTTTGGAATGTCAGTCATATTGAAGTTGGTTGGTAGCTGGGCATTTACCGCTTCATATTTGTGATTGTTCTCCCTATAGATGTCATCTCCCTTGAGATACATTAGTTATTCCTCCAAGTATTGGAGTCGCTTTTCCGCTCCAGTAAGAACGGGTGGGGTATCTGAAAGTCCTAGACCTCTAATTATACTCTTCTAATTAGTTCGATAAATTACATTAACTTAATGATTTAGGATCTAGTTATCATGCATGCAAATAAAAAAGCATAAAAGAAAAGATAAGACGAAAACATCCTTACATTGGGTATTTTTGGTTCAATATGGGCACAATAAGAACTCCTTCTTATTGTTCTTGAGCATGAAATTAATGGATGATCCTCCATAAAACAACCTCCAAAGTAGAAGGTCTCCTTCTTGTTGCACCCAAGAATCAACCCAAATAATCTTAACTTATTATTAACTAGATAATAAGTAAGACATTATACTACTAATATTATTGTATTACTACACTAGTAATATGATATGAATATTAGTTTGCATGTTAGTTTTTAGAGAGATTTTGGAGGTTTTAGAGAGAAGAAGGAAAATAAGCAAAAATGAAGTTGTCCACAAATAAGAACAACCATTGTCCTTTTATAGTGGCCTTGGCCGGATGGTGCTAGCCCTTATGGCTCTTATTTTGCTCATTTTTTATTCCAATGCAAATAGATAGTGTGTGGGATTGATTATAATCATGTTCATGTCATAACTTGTCATAATCAATATGTTGTAGTATGATACAAGAAATGAACAATCATCATTGTGTTTTTCCACTACAATTTCAGTCCACATGGTGAAATGTAGTCCATTTTGGTTTTTGATATTTGTCCAACAAATACTTATAATCATATGTTTAATTATCTTGTATAATTAAGTGTTATTTTGATCATATAACAATTATATGACACAAACTAATAAACAATATGTACTTAACTTTTAAGTGATATTTTACCATTATATCAATATACAATGGATCCCACAATGCCCAGTTAATTTATTTTACAATTCTTTGTAATCATAATTAACTAATTACCTCTACCTCAAAATATATGCATAACCTCAACTAATTTAATGAGTTAACGATTAATCACTAAATTATATCTTATTTAATCGTATTAAAATAAGACGTAAAATTTATTCAGTCAGTTATCGTATAATTGACTAATAAACTTAAGTGGAATGAGTTCCTAACTCAATTTCCAATAAATAACTCTCGTAACTAAACGTACATATCAAATATATGTAATGCTCTAATTAAACTGTATCGTATACAAATAATTAGTGTTCTATTTGGCTCTCATCCTATAGGTGTGACCTAAAGGGATCAGTTGATCACCGCCGTCATACGACAATAACGTCAAACTCTACTTAGCCGAGCGTTACCGATTTACGTTAATCAACTGACGTGGAGTATCATAATATACTAATCATGTCACGTATATTCCAAATGATATTTATTATATAAATACACTATTGTGGAGGACACTTACTCCAACAGTATCGACTTCTGGTTGTCCCACGATGAAGGGGAAGGTTGTCGTGCACACTAGGGTCACGAATGTCTGCGGGTGGCAGCCTAGTTTCTACAGCAACGATTCGACCATCAAAGGCATTGGGGCGAGCATAAGCTTGGTCTTGTTTTGTTTGGAGACGAAGGAGTGCAGCTAGGATTTGATCATTACCATTTGGCTCGGGATTATGAACAAATAACTTAATATTCAACGATTTTATGAAATAAAAACCATTAAATATAGTAAAACAGTGAAACAAATTATAAAATTTCACCAAGAATATATAAATCAGATTATAAAATGTACCAATCAAGACCAGAAAAGGACGTTTCATTTTTATGAAAATAATAATCTCACTTTATTGACTTTTATCTCATAAAAATAAATATTCATGCAAAACTTAATTAAAACTCACGAAATTTTACATACAGTATGTACAACATGCATGTGAGATCATATAAAAATTTCATGACCAGAATCAACATGCAACTATTTTTAGTTAACTTTTAACATAAAAATGCATGTTAATCATGATTTAAAGACCATAAATCAAAATAAATAGCAAATTAATCCCTAAAATCACCAAACTTGACCACAACTATTTTTAAGTCAGTAGGTATGCATGCAAATCAAAAATTTCGTGTAAACCAATTTTTTACACAAATTTTCAATTTGACCTAAGTTATCGTATAACTTGATTTTAATGCTTAAAATCAACATGCATGTAACAATTGAGCTCTGATACCACTTGAAAGTCCTAGACCTCTAATTATACTCTTCTAATTAGTTCATTAAATTACATTAACTTAATGATTTAGGATCTAGTTATCATGCATGCAAATAAAAAAGCATAAAAGAAAAGATAAGACAAAAACATCCTTACATTGGGTATTTTCGGTTCAATATGGGCACAATAAGAACTCCTTCTTATTGTTCTTGAGCATGAAATTAATGGATGATCCTCCATAAAACAACCTCCAAAGTAGAAGGTCTCCTTCTTGTTGCACCCAAGAATCAACCCAAATAATCTTAACTTATTATTAACTAGATAATAAGTAAGACATTATACTACTAATATTATTGTATTACTACACTAGTAATATGATATGAATATTAGTTTGCATGTTAGTTTTTAGAGAGATTTTGGAGGTTTTAGAGAGAAGAAGGAAAATAAGCAAAAATGAAGTTGTCATCAAATAAGAACAACCATTGTCCTTTTATAGTGGCCTTTGGCCGGATGGTGCTAGCCCTTGTGGCTCTTATTTTGCTCATTTTTTATTCCCATGCAAATAGGTAGTGTGTGGGATTGATTATAATCATGTTCATGTCATAACTTGTCATAATCAATATGTTGTAGTATGATACAAGAAATGAACAATCATCATTGTGTTTTTCCACTACAATTTCGGTCCACATGGTGAAATGTAGTCCATTTTGATTTTTGATATTTGTCCAACAAATACTTATAATTATATGTTTAATTATCTTGTATAATTAAGTGTTATTTTGATCATATAACAATTATATGACACAAACTAATAAACAATATGTACTTAACTTTTAAGTGATATTTTACCATTATATCAATATACAATGGATCCCACAATGCCCAGTTAATTTATTTTACAATTCTTTGTAATCATAATTAACTAATTACCTCTACCTCAAAATATATGCATAACCTCAACTAATTTAATGAATTAACGATTAATCACTAAATTATATCTTATTTAATCGTATTAAAATAAGACGTAAAATTTATTCAGTCAGTTATCATATAATTGACTAATAAACTTAAGTGGAATGAGTTCCTAACTCAATTTCCAATAAATAACTCTCGTAACTAAACGTACATATCAAATATATGTAATGCTCTAATTAAACTGTATCGTATACAAATAATTAGTGTTCTATTTGGGTCTCATCCTATAGGTGTGACCTAAAGAGATCAGTTGATCACCGCCGTCATACGACAATAACGTCAAACTCTACTTAGCCGAGCGTTACCGATTTACGTTAATCAACTGACGTGGAATATCATAATATACTAATCATGCCACGTATATTCCAAATGAGATTTATTATATAAATGCACTATTGTGGAGGACACTTACTCCAACAGTATCGACTTCTGGTTCTCCCACGATGAGTGGAAGGTTGTCGTGCACACTAGGGTCACGAATGTCTGCGGGTGGCAGCCTAGTTTCTACAGCAACGATTCGACCATCAAAGGCATTGGGGCGAGCATAAGCTTGGTCTTGTTTTGTTTGGAGACGAAGGAGTGCAGCTAGGATTTGATCATTACCATTTGGCTCGGGATTATGAACAAATAACTTAATATTCAACGATTTTATGAAATAAAAACCATTAAATATAGTAAAACAGTGAAACAAATTATAAAATTTCACCAAGAATATATAAATCAGATTATAAAATGTACCAATCAAGACCAGAAAAGGACGTTTCATTTTTATGAAAATAATAATCTCACTTTATTGACTTTTATCTCTCATAAAAATAAATATTCATGCAAAACTTAATTAAAACTCACGAAATTTTACATACAGTATGTACAACATGCATGTGAGATCATATAAAAATTTCATGACCAGAATCAACATGCAACTATTTTTAGTTAACTTTTAACATAAAAATGCATGTTAATCATGATTTAAAGACCATAAATCAAAATAAATAGCAAATTAATCCCTAAAATCACCAAACTTGACCACAACTATTTTTAAGTCAGTAGGTATGCATGCAAATCAAAAATTTCGTGTAAACCAATTTTTTACACAAATTTTCAATTTGACCTAAGTTATCGTATAACTTGATTTTAATGCTTAAAATCAACATGCATGTAACAATTGAGCTCTGATACCACTTGAAAGTCCTAGACCTCTAATTATACTCTTCTAATTAGTTCATTAAATTACATTAACTTAATGATTTAGGATCTAGTTATCATGCATGCAAATAAAAAAGCATAAAAGAAAAGATAAGACAAAAACATCCTTACATTGGGTATTTTCGGTTCAATATGGGCACAATAAGAACTCCTTCTTATTGTTCTTGAGCATGAAATTAATGGATGATCCTCCATAAAACAACCTCCAAAGTAGAAGGTCTCCTTCTTGTTGCACCCAAGAATCAACCCAAATAATCTTAACTTATTATTAACTAGATAATAAGTAAGACATTATACTACTAATATTATTGTATTACTACACTAGTAATATGATATGAATATTAGTTTGCATGTTAGTTTTTAGAGAGATTTTGGAGGTTTTAGAGAGAAGAAGGAAAATAAGCAAAAATGAAGTTGTCCTCAAATAAGAACAACCATTGTCCTTTTATAGTGGCCTTTGGCCGGATGGTGCTAGCCCTTGTGGCTTTTATTTTGCTCATTTTTTATTCCCATGCAAATAGGTAGTGTGTGGGATTGATTATAATCATGTTCATGTCATAACTTGTCATAATCAATATGTTGTAGTATGATACAAGAAATGAACAATCATCATTATGTTTTTCCACTACAATTTCGGTTCACATGGTGAAATGTAGTCCATTTTGATTTTTGATATTTGTCCCACAAATACTTATAATCATATGTTTAATTATCTTCTATAATTAAGTGTTAATTTGATCATATAACAATTATATGACACAAACTAATAAACAATATGTACTTAACTTTTAAGTGATATTTTACCATTATATCAATATATAATGGATCCCACAATGCCCAGTTAATTTATTTTATAATTCTTTGTAATCATAATTAACTAATTACTTCTACCTTAAAATATATGCATAACCTCAACTAATTTAATGAATTAAATCTTATTTAATCGTATTAAAATAAGACATAAAATTTATTCAGTCAGTTATCGTATAATTGACTAATAAACTTAAGTGGAATGAGTTCCTAACTCAATTTCCAATAAATAACTCTCAAAACTGAACGTACATATCAAATATATGTAATGCCCTAATTAAACTGTATCGTATACAAATAATTAGTGTTCTATTTGGGTCTCATTCTATAGGTGTGACCTAAAGGGATTAGTTGATCACCGCCGTCATACGACAATAACGTCAAACTCTAGTCAGCCGAGCGTTACCGATTTACATTAATCAACTAACGTGGAGTATCATAATATACTAATCATGCCACGTATATTCCAAATGAGATTTATTATATAAATGCTTTATTGTGGAGGACACTTACTCCAAGAATCTCCCACTTGTCCGATACAAGTTGTGCATGTAGCAACACCATTGCGGAGGACTCCTACTCCAACAATATCTCCCACTTGTCTCGACAAGTTGTGTGCTACCGATTCTCTTGTCTCTTTAATGTCACATCCTCCCACTCATTGCAAGGTGTCTTACAGGTTGCACTTGCAATTGAAAATTATAAATAGAGTGGTTTTCTCGATCTGAGAGACTAACTGTCTGACCGGAAAATCTACCAGAGATCTCTTCCGAGCGTGGCCACGCATTTCAAGTTAGTACTCCTCGAGTGGCCCAAAAATGTTAATACCCAACGTGGGTGGACAATTCATGTTGACCCATCTTACACTGTATGATGCAGATCACCATGACCCAGAAGATGTCCATCGGCCTCCTTTCACGGCACGACCTAGGACAAAAACCAAAGTCAATCGGAAACTACACCGACTCAAGTAAATGGTCGCTAGTCTAAAGAATCGACTCATAGGAATAAAATAGAAATCCCCGCCATGACCAGGCTTCAACAATTTTGATAGGGGACTCTATTATGGTCACTGCCCGAGAAAGTGTCTCAACAGTCTGTTTATGTAAATGACCAGTCATCTCCTTGACCCCATGGTGCTGAACCAACCATCGATCGACTTACAATCTAGTCATTTCGAGACGTCACCTCAAATGAGTGACTAGGGGCAAAAACCTGAGTTCATCATGTTCACTTGAATTGGGTTCAACTTTTCTTTCAACCAATTCGGATAAACAAAGTATTAAAATTTAGTCAAACTAAACAAAAGAGTTTTTTTATGAAACTCTAACAATGAATGCGATTATCAAATATTTGAAAAAATTGATACGCTATCAATAATATCATATCTCATAATCTCTAGCAATTCAGGTACATATTTCAATCCCCATTGAAATGACATGACTATCATGTTCAGCCTGTAAAAGGCATGGCTAATGAATTAGCAATACTTGCATCTTTCCCATCGTTCTGATTGCTATTTCTCTTTGTCTACGTAATCTCATATTACATAAAACTTTCTGAGTACGTGTCTAGGTTTGAATCTAGACTTAGGACTCTTGGCGTAAAGGTAGCTCTCACTGTTTTACCAGTATCATGGGATAGGATATACAACTATGGGAACTACTTCTAGTCCCTCCAATATTGTCGAATCCAAGCTATTTTCATATGCATCATCATATGATGCAATGTACTCCATTTTCGATGTGAAATCCGCAATGATAAACTGCCTGGAACATTTCCATCGGATACATGACATTTATATTTGGAAATGTCACTCCTACTTGGAACCTTTCCAATAGTCTTTCTGCTTGGTACTTTTCCAATAGATAAATCTTCTATAAAGCACAACCAGTTCGTGATTTCAAATCACTTTGATCAGTTTGGAAACTGAAGTCTGTGTAACCCCTTACACACAACTCACTGTAAACTCCAAACACATGGAACATATCTTTAGTACTTCGCAAGTACTAAAGGATGTTCTGTATGGCTATCAAGTGACTCTCACTTGGATTTGACTGCAAACGACTTGTCATGCTCAAAGCGTGCTAAATATCGCATTGAGTATACATCACAGCGTATATAATTGATCCCGCAGCGGAAGCAAAAGGAATAAATTATCATGTGTTCAACTTCCTTGAACTAGTCAAAGATCTTATCAATATAAGAATTTTGACTCAACGCTAATATCCTTTTAGATTTATCTCCATAAATCCAGATATCTAAAAGATGTATTCTACTTCTCCAAAATCTTCCATCATCTAAAATGATCAATATGTCTCCACATATAAGACTGATGAAAACCATATACTCCCACTAAACTTCATGTATCAACATAATTCCTCGAGATATCGAGAAATATTTTACAACATGATTGTCACACTAATTCCAACTCTTTAGTGCTTACTTAAGACATCCTCTTAAGCTTGCAAAATTAACTTAGGATAATTAGGATCTACGAACCCACATGTGGATATAAAATATTCTACCTCTTCTAGAATCGTATTCAAGAAGGTGGTTTTTGAGATTTAATTGTCATCATACTATTATGAAATGCTGTAATCGCTAAGTATATTCAAATGGATCGAAGAATTAAGGTTGGTGCAAAACTCTTTGCCTACCAATTTATCTTTGAAAACATTTTAATGTTCATCCATGCAAATTTCGATCTTAAAAATCAATTTACATTGAAGAGGTCGTACTTCTTCAAGTAAAATTTACCAGGTCACATATCTGACCATCACGCATGGAGTCCATTACGAATCGCATGACTCTAGCCATAGCAAGAAGTTGGGACTAGAAACAGTCTTTTATAAGTCACAGATTAGAATTCATCACTATTAAGGAGTGATAAAATTCCATCTGACCTCTTACGTTATGAAGAAACAACTACTGAACAAGCAATGAGGAAACGTTTTCCGGCCCATATGCTCAGTTTGTGGCTCTTGAAACATTTTCTCCCACTCTGTCTTATCAAGAAATAATCGTATTTTTATTGAAAGACAGCATCACGAGTCACAAACGCTTTGTTCTCGTGGTCAATGTAGGATTATTGAGCACTTGTTTCATTCGGATAACTTACAAATTAGGTACGCTACCCACCCATATCGTATATGGAATGAAATCAGACTGTTTTAAATGTGCTTTAATTGTGACACCCTCAAATTTGCGGAAAGATAAACAAGTAATTTAAATAAATAAAAGATGAGAATACGTTTCTAATAGGTTCACTTTAGTGAAAATCGGTAAATTTTAAAACCGGAACCTACCCTTGAATATATTCATCATAACGAAGGTGTCTTAAAGAAAAAGGTTCATAACAAAAAGGAAAAATAATATTATACATAAGAAGTGTCTGAAACGGAAGACATATCTCCCGTATAAATACGAAAATAAAAGAGTGTATAATAATATACAATCCTAAGATACGAATATAGGTCCAAGGTAATACTTCACTCGCTAGCTCGTCAATGTACCCAAGTATGCATCACAAACCTGCCAACCGCATTAAATATAAACACGGAAGCCACAGTCAGTGGGGAGTAACTCCGAGTTCTCCCAGCCACGAAATGTCGAGTTTAATAAAACATGAATAACATAAAAGAAATGTATATGGAAAATACAAAACCTTAACATATACGATATGCTTTTCATGTTATGAAACAATTAACTAAACATATAACCTCTCATATGAAAAGCTATCATGGATCGGGTAACAATCTATACCACGAGGTAGGGAAAGCTGGTGTGAATCCGTTAACAATCTATACCACGAGGTAGGGAAGCTGGTATGCTGGCTCAGAGGTTACATTTAAAACATGGCCCTGATACACTCAAACCCTAATTATACAAGATATCATGTGAATCAGTTAACATCCGGTAATCCAAACTCTATCAACCTTAGCCGGCTTGCATCTCACCTTCTAAGATTCATAGAATCATCAAACATGAAAGACCAATACGTCTAGAAACAGGCATAAGTGCTTAGCACAGTCAATAGTCGACTTCTGTAACTCGAGGCTATACCACAAGGTAGGAAAACATCCTAGTCCTAGACTGATCAGACCTAGCGACAACAGCTATTCCATTCCCCGTCCCAGACCAAA